>PVIC010011975.1:0-40501 GCA_004025085.1 Thryonomys swinderianus
GTCGAGCCCTGCAGCGCGGCCACCAAGATGACCAGGAAGATGGCCACGGCTGTGCCGTACATGGAGGCTGCCTCTCGCGCGCTGGGGCTGGGGAGGCTGGGCCCACGGTGCCGGCGGCTGGGGTCTTGCATGGCCAGGCTGAGCTTGCCGGCCCCACCGGGCCATTTATGCCCTGGCCCGCAGCAGGGGCTGGGTACAGTCTGTCTGGCAATCGAATTAGTCTGGTGGAGAATTCAATTGTCCCGGTGGCCCGCCCACCAGCCTGTGCCCCGGGGCAAGCACTCGCCCGGGCCCTCTCTTAATTGCTCTAATGACACATGGCCATGGTCAGGGGGAAGCGAGGTGGACCAGCGAGGTCCGTCTGGAGAGCAGCTCCCTCCGAAGCGCAGGCTGCCTCGCAGGCACCAGTTCCCCTCCCCACCGGGGAGGAAGAGCCAGTCCCAGGGGTGCTTTCTGGGGTGGCCAGTGGTGGCCCCTGATGGCTATGGACCCGGCCCAGGGCGCCATATGGTTTCTATAGTACTGGGGTGTGGATCGATTTTAAACTAAAAATAAAGCACAGTCCCCAAATAGTATCTGTTTAGACACTCTCCCGAGGCCTGCTGTTCCCACCTTTGCCTGCTCTGTTTCCCCACCACTTCCAGCTGGTGCCACGGCTGCTCAAGGAGTGGGCGCATTGCTGGGGGGCAGGGCGAGGGCAGGCAGAGTGGGTGGTGCCGGGGACAGATTGTAGGGAAAGGAGGGAGAGGGACAAGTCTGCTCCCGTCTGGGCCCCATACCAGCTCCCTCCCCGGGAGCAGAGGGGCCTGGACCTGCACCCTCTCGACCTCCCATCCAAACCCACCCTGTGCCAAGCCGGAAGGACGGCTCTCTCCTCCCGCCGCTCACTCTGTTCCCCTCTGCGCAGCGTCAGGAACCGAGAGCACTGTGGGCCCAGCTCTAAGTCCTGTGCCGGCCTCGAGGGCGACCTGGGCCTGCTGGATGGAGGCGGCTGACAACCCTTCTGTGTCCTCGTGCAGCGCCTGGGGAAGTTCCAGCCTTTCCTGGGGGCTTCGTGGAACTGTGGGGGCGGCCACAGTGGGAAGGTACAGGCCCCTGGGTTAGCAGGTACCGCTCTCACACGCACTGGCAGGTCAGGGGCCGCTGGTGCTGAAGGCGCTGTGAGCCATCCTGAGCCCCTCTGAGGAGCCTCTGTCCCTGGGACAGGAAAGCAGACACAGAAATCACTGGCCGCTTGGGCTCCTCTCAGCTCCCAAGGCCAGGAGCAAGGGGACAGGACGGCCACAGGCGGGAGCAGGCGCAGAGGGTCCCTTTCCTCTCCTGGATACGGGGCGAGGCCCACAGCTGCTGGGTGCTCTGAGGAGCGAAGGCGGCGTGCGCGGCCTAGTAAACACCGGAGCGCTGTGCACACACGTTTATTTTTAACAGGATTCAGAAGCTGTCCTCCTTCTCCAGCTCAGAACCAGGCTGGAGCACAGGCCGCCTTCTGCAGTCGGGAGAAAAGACGCAGGGATTTCAGAAGTAACCATTCCTGAGCCCCAGCAGCCAGCAGGCGATCGAGGCGGCTCCTCGCCCTCTCTGTCCGGGCTGTGGTCTCCGTACCTGGCACGAAAGGAGGGACCCGCCTGCCCCCGGGGTTGCAGGGCTGTGTTCTCGGCCAGGGGCCCTGTGCCTTCCCGGCCAAGGTCGCAGAAATTCTGCTGGAGTCGGGAGAAGGAGGCGCTGGCCAGAAATGCAAGCTCTGAGGAAAGCAGGGGCAGAAGGAGGAGCAGGTGCCCCGTGCGCTGAACACGGTGTCCTTCCTGGCATCGGCCCGTGGAAAGCAGCAACCTGACCCCAGGAGAGGAAGCGGCACTCAGCGTCCTGCCCGCGCCCTCGCCAGGGGTGACACTGCCCGCCCCGGGCACCTGCTGGACACGCTGTGCTGAGCCAGCCGGCTCCCTTCCTGGGTGGGGACGCCCTTCTCCCTGCCGCCCCCGCCCGCTCCTTGCGTGGTTCGGCGGTGTGAGCCCCCTTCTGACTGCGGGGCGGGCGGGGCGGCCCCAGTGAGCCCTGCGTGCTGCAGCTCGGGGCTGGCCTCCCTCCAATCACTTCGACGACAGCTGACCTCCTTTGGAACCATTTTCGGGTTCTAATGAGCCCTTGCCTCCCTCGTCTCTGCTGCTGTCGGCTTTCGCGGGCTATAATCCTCCACCGACTCCACCACGTGAGCCAGCTGTGGCCGGCTTCCTGCCTGTGGGGGTGCCAACTGCAGTGCAGTGGTTGGGCTGGGGCCTGCAGCCAGGTGATGCCCTGGCCCGGCTAGTTCACCCCCATAGTGAGGCCGCGTGCAGGGCCACGTCCTGCCCGCCCGAGGCCAGAGCTCTGAGAGACAAGCTGGCACAGCAGGTGAAGGCAGTGCCCACATCCAGAAACACCCTCGGGAGGAGCTGCTGGCCCTCGTCCTGAGCAGTGGCCACAGTAGGAAGGTGGGAGGTGGGAGGTGGGAAGCGTGTTTTCCCAGACTTTGCTCCCAAGGGCACCCTGCGCCTAGGATTAGGCTGCCCAGGCCTGTCATGGCCCCTCTTGCTCTGAGCTGGGGCACCAGGCAGGAGGGCACTGGGGTTAGCAGAGGGCCTGGGGCCAGGGACGTGGCAGAGAGGAGCCCACCGGCCCCAGAACTTGGCCGGCCAGGGGATGTTGAGCCAGGTCGGGTTCTGCTGGCCAGGTGTGACACTCAGTGGTGTCTGACCTGCGGCAGGGCCAGAGGCCTCGCCTGTGCAGGGCCGGGGCAGCCAGGCCCAGAGCAGTGCCTCCACTGTCCCTGGTGGGGGTCTCGGGCTGTCCCCCCTGCGTGAGTTCCCTCTGTGCCCAGAGGCCAGGGAGGGACGGCAGGGTGGGCTGGCCCTCACACCGCAATGCTCCTGCCCAAGTGCCCCCAGCACCCAGACCGTCCCTCTCACGTCCACCCTCACCTCTCCCAGGCTGCTGTGCAAGTGGCCTTGGCCGGAGGACCTCGGGGATCTAACTGCTTAACCAGAAAAACTGGGTCTGGAGCCCAAGGTCAGAGCAGTCCCGCCACCTCGAGCGTGGGGCAGACCTGGACCTCGGAGATGCTGAGGGCAGCACCTGGCTGCCTCGGCAGCTCCCTCAGGCCTCCGCCCAGGGCACAGAGGGCCGCACGTCCTTGGCCTCCCCGCTCCTCCCTGCTCATCTGCAGGTGGGCAGATCCGGGCCCTAGGAAAGGGTTTGGTCAGCACTTCCATCTTTATTGTTCTAAACATGGACACTTCTCCACAATGGCAATAAAAGCCCCTTAAATTCCATTCTCAAAAATAACCAATGTTGGGCTGGAGATTTAGCTCAGTGGTTCTGGCACCTGCCTCGCAAGCGCAAGGTCCTGAGTTTGATCCCGGTGACCACATAGAATGCTGGGTGTGGAGACTCACACCCACCAGCAATCAATACCACATACCACAGTGCCGGGTCTGGTGGCTCATACCTGTAATCCCAGCACTCCGGAGGCAGAGGCAGGAGGACTGCTGAGTCTGAGGCTTGCCTGGGCTACATAGTGAGTTCAGGGCCAGCCTGAACTACAAAGCTAGACCCTGTCTCAAAAAAAACCAGTGTTCTTGCCCTACACCTATCTTTCAGGGTTCCTTTTCCTTGCTTGAAATGTTTGCGGCTGTCTGCTCTATGCGTTTACTGGGGATCATGTTATGTAGTATTTGGCATCTGAGACATCACGTGTGCATGGCTCACTGAGCACACGTGTGTCAGACAGCAGCCTGGGCACCAGACCATCTTGTAACACTGCATCTCTGCCTGGGCCTGGGCCTGGCAACCCCTGACCTCCCGCCCAAGTGGGTCCTACGGGCCTCACCCTTTGGTGACCAGCTCTGCTCAGCCTCATGGGCTCTTGTTCCCTGATTCTTCTATAAGATCCCCACCCTGTGGATGCCCAGCACCAGGCACCAGGCACCTGCCCTCTGCAGACGGGCACTTCCGGTGTTCCCCTTTTTTGCTTCTAGAGCAATGTTGCTGAGAACAGGGGTATACAGATTCCTTAAGGCCTGCTCTGCTCTTCTGGGAGTAAGGGATCACGGGATCATACAGCGGTTCTGCGTCTGGTTTCTGGGGCATTGTCTTTCTTGCTGGCCCACTGCAAAGGCGGTTTTGCCTCTGGTTTTCCACCGGGTGTTACCCCTCAGCTCTGTGTTCTGACAATGGCACAGTCTGCCCCGCGTGATTCTTCAGGATAAATTCCTACAAGTCGAGCTGTGGGGTCTCAGGTGTTTGGGCTCCTGACTGAAGTCAGTCCCCAGTCCACAAGGCCTTGAGCAAAAAGGATGCCCCAATGCTGGCTCCTATGCCACCAGCGAAAGACAAAACTACCTCCAAGGATCAAAGAGCTTCCTACAAGTTAATGGGTTTGTGCCTTGCTGACGGCCTGATCCCCCGCTGGACCAGGCAGTGCCCCCCAGCAACAATCAAGTGCATCACTTGCGTAGGCACAAATTCAATCAGCCCCATCTGCCTCTCACAGATGAGAGCGGGACCAGAACAGTGGGTCTCCACGCCCTGGGGCCCTGACATTCGCACGTAAGAGGCAGCAGGGATCTGTGCGTCCTGATCCAATTTCCCGCTGCTGATGAAGTTATGGAGACGCTTGGGCCCGGAGGCACAGAGGAAAGGGCAGATGAAAACAACCAGGACACCACAGCCTCCCTCGTGGGGCGGTGGGAGGCAGCATGACTGGGTGCTGACAGTGAGGACATCTTCTGGGGTAACACCTTGCCTATACCCAGGGGATGGGGTGTCTTGGTGGGGACAGCGCTGCTCGGGTGTCAGTGCCAGGGAGAAGGGTGTGGGTTGGAGGGCTCTCGCACAGGGGGCTGGCCGAGGCCACCATGTAGGTGTGGTTCCTTCCAGGCCCTGGACATGGTGGCATGGTGTAGAGCTCAGGGCCAGTCTCCTGCTGGTCTGGCTGATGTGATCATCCCACTGGCTGGAATCGTCTATTGCTACAACTCCACTTGAAAGAGACTTTTTAAACCCACACCACTCCCAGGTACGACACAGCCTGTGTCTGAGGGGTGGGGGGTGGGGGCGGAGCCAGTGGCCAGTCGGGGGCTGCTGCCTCCATACTTATCTGGAGAGAGGCCCTGGTTTGCCGGCTGTTTGTGGCTGAAGCCTTCTGGCTGTTTCCTGGTGGTGGCTCAGGGTATCAAGCCAGTCCGAGTTCTCCTCTTGATGTAAAGGTGTCTTGGTGCTGCTGTGGCTGCAGGACCTGGCAGCAGAGAGGCCTGCTGGGTAAGCACACCGCTGGGGCGTTCCGCAGCACCCAGGGGCATCCTGCAAACGGGAGGCAAAGCATCCTCCACCTGCAAGTCCTGGAGTGTTCAAAAAATGTTTTTCAAAGGAGGAAAAAACACACAATAATATTGATTTTTTTTTTCTTTTTGAGACAGGGTCTCGCTTTGTAGTTCAGGCTGGCCCTGAGCTCACTATGGTGCCCAGGCAAGCCGCCTATGAACTCAGCAATCCTCCTGTCTCTGCCTCCCGAGTGCTGGGATGACAGGCGTGAGCCACCATGCCCAGCACTATGGTATGTGGTGTTGACTGCTGGTGGGCGTGAGTCTCCATGCCCAGCATTCTATGTGGTTACCGGGGATCGAACTCGGGACCTTGCACTTGCGAGGCAGGCGCCAGAACCACTGAGCTAACCCTCCGGCCCACAATAGTATTGATTTTAATAACTGGAAGTCTTTCCATCAGATCAGACTCCTTTCTGTATGAATCACACATAGAGATGCAGGAGGAGGAAAATCTTGAGAAATAACATCTTTGAGAGGCGTAGGCTCTGCACCAGGTGGGCGTGTGGAGGGGAGGCTCTGGCGGGCGAGGCCCCGGCTGGGCCGAGGGGGACCGGTGGGGAGTACGTAGCCAGGCAGCCCAACCTCTAGGGCAATAGGGCCACGGTCTCAGCAGCCCCCACACCAGCCTGGCCACACGCGGTGCCCCTTGGATACAGGGACCCGAGAGGTCGCGGGGCTGGAGCCGCGCAGAGCCTGGAGCCCTGTAAGTACCGTGGCTTTCCCTACACAGACTCATCGATGAAGTTCCGTTTGTAAATTAGGCACCGGCAGAGGCGGACAGCCGAGGCTGGACACCGAGGACAGAAACACGGACAGCTTGTGGATCATTCCCTTCTGGAACCTTCCATTTAGTGGTTTTGGATGTTGTTGGACCCTGGGTCACTGAAACCATAGAAGGCAAGACCTGTGAAAGCGGGGGCTCCACTGTAGCACCCGGTCTCATGGTGGAGACAGGGGCAGACGCCACAGTGGCAGACGGACAGACGGGGGATCTCAGCTCGGGGCTGGGCTCGCTGCCCACAGGACCAAACACGTGAGCAGAGAGAGGAGTCTGTGAAGCACAGAAACTCTGGTGCCCAGGGAAGCATCGAGGACTGAATCAACAGAAGGAGACTCTAAAATAAGCATAATTACCATCCTTAGAGAGATAAGCGGTTATCTTATTCATGAAGCAAGAATGGGCTTTTATATAAAAGAACTAATTAGAGATCACAGAAATTTAAAATAGATGGGCTGAAAAGTAGAAGGAGATATCTGAGGAGCAAATTAACGTGTTGGAAGAGCAGACAGGTGCTGCCCTGCGAGGGCTCAGCACAAAGGGCGGAGAGAGGGAGCCCAGAGGGCCTGCGGCTCACCTCGACACGCCCCGGGGCCCTCACGTGATGGCAGGAGGATGGCCCATCGTCCCCAGGCCACAGGGCATGCCACCCACGGGCTGACAAGTCACCGGGCCCCGGAGAGCAAAAAGCAGCCCCGGGACGCCGCGCGGCACTCCCGGGCAGCAGGACACGGAGCGGGGTCCTGACGTGGGGGGCGGGGCGTGAGGGGGGGAGGGGCGCGAGCGGCCACACGCGGCAGCGCGGGTGCCAGGACCGCAGGGCTCTGGTCTCCGCTGCGACAGAGTCTGCGTCCTTTTGAGCCAGGGCTCCGGGCTGAGAGAAAATAGAAACACGGCAACAGCCGAGGCCTGAGAAAGAGTTTTTCCAGGGTGTTTTCCAACAAAACAAAACCTCAATCCAAGAAAGAGGAAGAAAAGAGACAAGAAATGAGGGGGGAGACAAAAATCCATCAAAATGTGACTTAAATTCTAAGTTACTTCATATTTATTTATTTATTGCTACGTATTTATCAGGAATGGGGTATACTGCTCTCTTGCTTTAATAAAATATTTAAATGTAAGAAAAACACAGAGACTGATATTATTCATTTTATTCATATGGTTCCAATCTTCATTTGCTCACTACCCAAATCTTGTGTGTCTGTTATGCTGTATTTGTCTCATTAAAAAACTACTATCACGGATTCAGTGAAGCTCCCTTTGTACTCCTCAACTAGAATCACCTTTTCTCAATATATATAACCAGGTTGTAATAGCGCGTACAGAATCATTCCTTGTTTTTCAGTGTCCATTTTGTGTGTGGCCAACTTCCTGAACTTGTCATCCTGACAGAGCTCCACTGCTCCGGCCGGATCGCAAGCAAACCTCCTGGTGCCCGGAGGTGGGCGCTGCTCTTCCGCTGTCTCTTGGAGTCCAGGGGCCTTGGCACCGCAGAGGCTGTGGCTGCAAACGTCCCGCTCAGGCCCACAGCTCTGGCATCTCCCCAAACAGGACGCACGGAGCAGCCTGCCAAGGGCACACGGTGCGCGATTTGGACCCAGTGAGTTGGTCTGAGTCTCTGCCACTCAACTCTGGCCCTCAAGGAGTGGAGTGTCCGCTAATTAATCTAGAATTCCATGCAACGTTAAAGTCCCCAAAGGATCCCCAGCCTCACAAGCTGATCATGAAAGACTATCATGCCAAGAACTCAGAAAAAATGCAACCAACACCTGGGCCTCGAGTGTCAGTGTTCTGTGAACACTGTCCTGGGATGAGAAGTGGATCTGTCACATGTGGTGAAGGGACAGACAGAAGCCCAGGCAGCACGGGACCAGCAGGAGACTCCTGTGTGATGGGCATGCCACCAATGCGCAGAAGTCTTTTCCCATCAGGAGGGCAGGACAGCTCCTGGCCACTCCAGCGCCCAAGCAAAATGCCAACAGAAACACACCCCTACCTAGCATTGTGGCCCTCAGAATGGTAGATAGGCGAAAACTGAATATAAAGTCAAGATTCCTCAAATTAATAGCCAATAAAATACAAGCACCTGTCCCTCCCCCCAGGGCCATCCACTGCCTGCGCCAGTGGAGACACATAAAACAGGGCTTAGTGTCACAATCTGAGCCTCTACAGATCAATATGGCGACCCCGGAGGGGAGGTGGCAAGTCTTCCCAGCATCGCCGGCACAGGCAGCGGCGGGGATAGTCCCAGCCAACAGGAAGGGACAGGCAGACAGAGGACATCCAGTCTAGGAGAGAGAAGTGACCAGGCACGACAGCCATTCACTCAGATTAGGGGACCTGGGGGGCTCGGAGGAGACAGGCTGGGCTCCGGGGGGCGGGGCCCGGCTCAGGCGCAGAGGCCCGCAGTGGGTGCAGCCTGGGGAGGGAGGAGCACGCACAGGCCGCCATGCTCAGCATCAGGCCGCGGGGCTCCCCGGAGCTGCAGCCCACACATCGAAGCAGAGGCGAAGGCAGGTGGGGCCGCAGGCGCTGGGCGGCAGTGCCCGAGTGTGACCACAGCTTCCTGGTAGGGCCTGGGCGAGGTCCCTGCCTGCAGCCGCCCTCTGACAAGGGGGCGCAGAGTGGAGCAGGAGGCAGGTGCAGAGCTCCCTCCTTGGCCCCTCGCGTGGCTGTGGCAACCCGATCGGGGGGATGACGGTCCCCGTGGAGGGTGCAGGGCTGCAGCCCGCGTCCCCGCCGTGCCCCCTGCCACCACTCCGGATCCATGGCGGAGGCGCCAGGGAGCCTGATTTGGAGCTGCCCGCTGCCCGCTGCCACGCGGCATGCTAATGTGTCCAGACGTTCTCCCACTACCGCCCGCCCGGCCTCCTCCCGGAGCCCCTGCGTTGCCAAGGGAGAGACAGTGGAAGCCGAGAATGCAGAGCGTGTTGTGGGGGGCGCACAAGGCCTTGGGGAGCCAGGCGGGGGCGGGGCAGCGCTGGTGTGTGGGGTGGGGTGGGGAGGGCTGACGAGACCCTGGGGCCGGGCAGACTGGCCCTGCCCTCCCTCTGGGGAGCCGCACGGTGCAGGGCAGAGGCTCAGCCAGCCTGCTCACTGATTCAGTGCCCAGCTCATCACATGGGGCCCCTGTTTCTGCCCCATGAGAGGATCCGACGGGGGTGACCTCAGGGTGGGCAGCCAGCAGCACAGGAGGCGCCATGCTGCCACCCAGACTAGGTGACTCGAGTCTAGGGCCTGCTGTGTGCACAAAGGACTCAGCTTCTGACCCACAGAGCCTCAGCAAGAGCTCAGGGAGTAATACTCACTCGACAAATGGCAGCAGTGCTGGTGCGAGGCATAGCGGGGAAGCCTGAGCCCAGCTCCTCCCCACCCCTCCACCGGCTGCCAGTCCGCAGGTGCGTTGCCTCTGCGCCAGGTTGCTGGCCGCGATGAGGTCTGATGGGGCACAGAGACCAGTCCTCCTGTCTGCTCTCAGTACGGTGTGTGTCTGGGGGGGGGGTCCTGGGCAGCAGAGCGCCCCCCATGGTTCAGGGGCTTGGCCGTGGGCCGTGGGCGGGGCTGGCACAGCCCACTGCTCTGCGTTTACCCTCAGGTCAAAATGAACCATCTTCACGGTGCTACGAGTCTGTGCTGAGGAGACAGAGCAGAGCTGCATTAGTCTGGGGCTACGGTCCGCTGAGCCAGTCTCTCGTTTCCATTTCTTATGTTCATCTGACAGAGGGCCGCGTCCAGGGCACAGAATGCGGTCCGCATGGCCTCGGGGCCCAGCAGGTCCTGGCCACCATGCAGCCCAAGGGAGCCGTGTCCTTCCTACGAGTCTGGGCACTTCACTGAGACTCAGCTGTGAAAGGCAAATGCTCGTCACATGGCTGTCAGGAAGGCTCCGTGACAGATGTCACCTGGCACCACCCTGCTCCTGCCCAGCTCAGGAGACGCGCCCCCAGGTCCTTGGCGTCCCCTGGCTCTGGGCCCAAGATGACCGGAGGTGCTCACCCTGGACTCTAGTGGCAGAGGACACAAGGGGGTGGGGAGGGAGGAGAGAGAGGGAAGGGAATAACGAAGAACTTGCAGCCGGCCCCTCCTAGCTCTGTCCTTGTCCCCTCCCCTCCCCCTGCCTGGCTGGCCTGTCTGTGGGGTGATCTGCGGCTGGCGCCCCCTGCCCGCCTGTTCCTCCTCCATCAGCGGTGATTCCTGAAGAGCACACGGCCCAAGCTCGCCGTCACTCGTCATCAAACGCAGCATCACTAACCTCACCAGGTGCCCCCTGCCAGCCAGCGCGCAGTGTGCCTGCGCCCCGGGCGGATCCGGGCTCAGGATGTGGTCAGGACCTCCCGCCCAAAACCTGTGCCCGCGCCCCTTTCTACACACTGGTGTCTGACCTTCTTGCGTGCTCTGGCACACTTGGACACGTTTTTCTGATCGCGCCTGAGACACCCACTCTGAAAGCTTTTCGGGACACATGTGCCTGGCAGAGGTCGGAACAGAAAATGAGTCCTCAGTTACCAGGGCCGAGGGCGGAGACTTGTAAGGGCCGAAGTGCTCTGGCCTGGTGGCACATGGGGAAGACCGTGGGCACCCAGCACGGGCTCCTGCAGGGCAGAGTCCCTGAAGGCCACTCTGAGACAGACCGGTGGCTGCACTGGCCACCGAGGCTGCCCCTCTCACATCTCACCCACTGCCAGCCCTGGCGCTCAGCTGGCTCTGCTGTGGATGGTGAACTCACACCCACAAAAGGAGCACTGCTTTCCTTCCCGGTGGGTCGCTCCTTGGCACGCTGTCCTTCTGTCTCTGCAGACTGGCACCAGTCAGGAGGCAGCAGTGACATGCCCAGCCCCGACCAAGGGGCGCTTGACACTGCTTCCACAGGAGCCTGCCCTCTCCCAGCCCGAGGCTACCACCCTTGCTGCTGCCACCCACAGGCTGGCTCAAAGGTTGTGTCGGGGCTCTCGGGCTGATCCTGGGAAAGCCCTATTTGCCTGGAGTGGAAAAGAGTGGTGTGAGCGTCACCCATGGTCCGATGTGTTGGGGAGTTTCCAGCCAACATGGCCATCTGTCGGCCGAGCTCCCGGCACCCGCTCTGTGTGCGGAAAGAGGGGCTGATCGGGTGGAGCAGCTGCTGCCAGCCGGGGTTGCCTCGCACCTGAAAAGTGCGTGTCACGTGAGGCGCACAGGGCCCGTGCTGACCACCCCAGAGGAGGCACAGGGGGCAGCCGACGGGACGCTGTTTGTGCGAAGTCGGACCCAACACCCTTCTCACTGTCTGCCCTTTATTTATAGAAATGGGCTTGGGCTTAAAGTCAGGGCATGCTTTGTATCCAGAGAGCCTGGTGGTGACCACCCAGCACACTTGCCCAAATGACATCTGTGCCACGAAGCCACCTCTTTGCTGGCTGTGTGACCTTGGGTGAGTCACTGTACCCCTCTGTTCCCATCTCTGAAGCGGGGGGGGGTGCTATACAGGGTGTGGGTTGCTTACGTTAGCTCTGGTTTAAAGGAAACAGGGTGCATTATAAGACGCCACCAGCACTGGCATCTGGAGCAGGCCTGTGCTCCGCACAGAGAGGAAGCTGTAGTGTGGAAGGGGCTGGTCAGGGAAGAGGGCTCTGATGGGAGGCTGAGGCCCCGCGGAGCATAGGGGAGGAAGAGGCCAAGCGTGTGAGCTGGCGGTCAGGACGGGTCTGGTGCTGAGGAAGCACTTGCCAGGATCTAAGCAGCCTTGGAACAAAAACTGCTGGCCTGGGACTAAAAACGCCAGGCTACAGGCTTTCTGGGTGGACTCCGAGGGCATCGATCGGCTGGCCGGCCCTCTCCCTGCCGCCCTCTGTGCGTCTCTCCCGTACGGAGCTCCCGTCCATCATTCCGGACGGTACCCTTGGGGTGTGGACAGCCTTGCAGGAAGAGGGTGCGGTTGGGGTCCCTGCCCACCTCTGCCCCGAGGACCCCGACCCTGTCCCCTGCTGCGCCCGGGTGTTGGCACGTGGCCCCCACAGACCAGGAGGGCCACGGAGATAGCACGGGCCATGTTCAGCTGTGTGTCCACAGGGCGCTAAGCACATAATGAGCGATGTTTATCATCACACAAGGGCGCTGGGGCCAGGCCCTTCGTCCGGTTAATTACTGAATCAAACGCAGCCCCTGGCCCCTCGGGAAATGAGGCAGGTGATTTTACTTATCCTGCCTGGCCGGGACAGAGACGCTCATTAGCTACCAGGAGCATGGCCCTCTCTGGGTCTGTCATAGGCTGCTCTCAGGCCAGTGACCTGGCCAGCTCTAAGAAATTCAGCAGGGACCCTTGCCCAGGACCTGGCGAGGACGCGGCAGGCTGGACACCTGCAGCCGTGTGCCCGTCCCACCCACACCGTGCAGGGGCTCGGGGAGGTGTTCTCCTGTGCCGCCGGCCCTGTGAAGTCTCCGGGGGCTCCCAGAGCCTCCGTCTGTCCCCAGCTTCCCCGTCCGCACATCAAGGGTGAAGCCAGCTTTCTCCTGCCAGGTTACAGCTTCTGTGTCCGTGCTCAGAGGCGCGGACCTGCCTGTGGTGCTCCGTGTTCCAGGCACAGTTCTGGGCTCAGGGCTGCTCCACTGCCACAGACAAACTCCGGCCCAGGCCAAGCGATGCTCAGGGCCTCCTTCTGAGGACGGGGACTGGCCTGCCTTGGGGACCCCTTCGGTGGAGGGCCAGGGATTCTGCACTGGCCCAGGTCAGCCTCACTTTCACTTCACCTCGGAGGGACCCAAGGGCAGCCTGTGCCGCCAGCAGGGCAGAGCCAGCCCTGCCCTCCTCTCCAGGCTGACGGGGCTGCCCAGAGCAAGGAAATGAACGCTGGCAAGGGACCTCACAAAGCGCATAGGCTGCCTCTGGACACCGAATTTGGACCTCAAACCAACCTTCCAGGCAGCGCTGTTGGCCCAGAAGTAACGCGTCCACGGCTTGCCCCGGAGGCACTGCCCACGCGCAGTGGGCACCTTGGAAACAGACCGCCAGGGATGCAGGCTGGGGGACCGCTGTGGGAGCCCTCACAGGGTCACTGGGCCCCAGCGACAGCCCGGGAGCCCTCAGCACCGGGGACAGCGCCCGGGTCTCCGCGGCAGCCCCGCCCGCGCGCGCCTCCCGGCCTGCGCGCGCCCCGCGCGGACTGGGCTGGAGCGCGCGCCGCTCAGGAGCCAGCGGGTCCGGAGCCGCCGCACGGCAGCGCGCAGGGCTCCCGCCAGGCCACGCAGTCGCCTCCCCGGGGGCTCCGGGGCCCCTCGCGCCCACCTGGCCGTCTGGTCCTGCAGGCCCGGCTGCCCGTCACGCGCGCCCAAGTCCTCGCGGCCGGGGGCGCTGTTCCCGCGGTCAAGGTAAGGACCCAGCGCCCGCCGGGGTTGGGGAGCCCCCGCCTCCGGGCGCTCACCGCAGCTGTCCCTGCCGGCCACTTAGCGGCAGGTTCGCAGCCTGCTCTTCAGGACGCCCGCCCGCTCACCTACCCTGTCGCGGTCAACCTCAAAGTGGCCAGAACGGGAAGTGGGGGCCAAAGGCAGAGGCTGGAGCCCCTCTGTGGGAAGGGAAGCTTCTGTCCCCCAACATGGCCTGGGCTGGAGGTGGCAGTGGGGTCCCTGGAGGGAAAGTTTGTTCCAAGAGCGTCTGGAACCCTGCCCAGCCTCTGCCACCCAAGCTGAAGCTTTCCATTTGCCGAAATTCAGCCTTTACCAGGCTCTGTGCTGGGCACCTGACCTGCATTATCCGTGCCTTCTGTCCCCATAGCTCCCTCAAGAAGGAGGGGGTGGTCACAGGCTCCGTTTGACAGGTGGGGAAACTGAGGCTCAGAGAAGTTTGGTCTCTTGCCCAAGGTCACACAACATCAGCCTGTCACCACCTCTCCCGCCTGTCTGTTGAAACCTCAGCTTAGATGGTGGGGACGGGAGGGGACGCCAGACTGGCATTTGGGTTTTCCTAGCACCGAGAGCCTGGGAGCCACTTCGCCTCTGCCCTCCGGACCCCACCCTGCACCCCAACCCACGCTGTCCTTCTCGGGCCAGGGCTCCGTGGGCACTGAGGTCCTGCCCAGGGCTTCTCAGTCAGAACCAGTCTTTCTGCAGGATCCCAGGGGCGTCCTGGGGCTGAGCCCACCAGGTCCCCCGACGCTTTCCAGGAAGCTAGGGCTCCAGAGGACTGAGGGTGAAGGCCAGCCATCTCCCCAGGGACCCAAGCGTCCGGCTTGCCGGGAGGTACTCATGCCCTTTGCCACCTCCCTGACTCAGGGTAGAATTGAGGATGGAGTCTGGCACTTTGGGGCTGGGGTGGGCGGCCTGGCCTGCACGCCGGGGGCTTGAGGGAGTCCCTGTCACCCAGAGCCCGGGGCCTTGGCACAGGTGGGTCTGGCTCCTTTCTTGCCTGGGCAGCTGTGGGCACCTGGCCTCTCTGGTGGGTGAGGAAGGGGCCCTGGAGCCCCAAAACCCACACCGTGTGGACTCAGTAGCTCAGACAGAGGCCCCGGGCAAGGCGGCCCAGATGGAGAGCTGACCAATCCCTGCTGCGCCCCCCTTTCAGGTGACCTTGGGCCGGCCATTGTCCTCTAGACCCCAGTTTCCAACTGTGAAAGCGTGGGCAGGTCACCCGTCCCTCCACCGCAGCCAGGCCCGGCTGAGCCCCCAGGAGTGGGTGAGGCTGGGAGGGGCCACGGCGCTCCGTGCCGCCCCGAGATGCGGGACGTGCACCCAGGCCCTGCCAGCCCCGCTCGGGCAGCCCCCCGAGACCCGAAACCCTGGGCTGGCCCTGTGGGGCTGGGCGGCCCGGGGAGCCTGCGGTGCGGCCCCTGCCCTGCCCTGCCCATGGGCCGGCCCAGAGAGGGGCCGTTGCAGTGCCCGGGCCGGAGGGCAGATCTACTGCATCTCATCAGTTGCGTCCACCGTGGCTGGAACTTGGCAGGAGGGAGGCGGCCGGCTGTGCCCACTCGGCTCCCGCCACCCGCTTCCCGCCCCGAGGCCGCGCACCCTGATCCACGCACTTGCTTGGTGGAAGGTGGGTTTCCGGCCCGGGCCCAGGTGAGTCACCCTGCGTCACCGCAGACGCAGGCCGCTGCCCTTCCCGCAGCGCTCGTGGGCACCTGACCACCGGGTCCTGGCCAAAGCCCTGAGTACGCCCAAAAGGCCTCTCCTTCCCTCCCCCCACTTGGGGTCTCGGCCCATCCTGTGCCAGGCTGGGAGGGCGCTCCCCCTGCTGGCCAGGGCAGAGGTGGAAACTCAGGGGCAGTTCCTGGAACCCAGGCCTAGCTGGGGTTCAGAGCCTGAACCCCGTTTCCTGCACACCTGCTTCCCTGGGACCCAGGTGAGGAGGGCGCTGGAGAGGCCAGGGTGATAGCAGGGCGGGCTGCAGCGTAGCAATGACCCGGAGAGGATTCGTGGGGCCTGGACCCGGAAGAGGAAACAGGCAGATGTCGGGCCCGGGACGAGCAGAAATCACCGTGCAGAGGCTGTCACAAGCAGCCCAGCCCGTGTCCAGCCCTGGCAGGGTGTGGGGCCTCAGTGGAAGCAGCCTTGGCCAGGCTGAGCCGTGGCCCTGTGTCCACTGCTCACCCTTCCCAGCTGGCTGGGCTGGGGAGCCTTGGGGGGAAGCTGCCCGGGGGCCCAGCAGTGGCCCTAAGAAGCCAGGCCCCCAAGCTGTGGCCATCCCTGCCACATTCCCTGGCTGCTGAGGGTGGCAGCCAGGCTGAGTGAAGGACAAGGGCCATGCTTGTGCCCAGGCTGTGTGTCCTCCGTGATGTGACTTGGCCCCTCTGAGCCCTGGGTTCTTTATTTTGTCCACCGGTGTGGATAAAAGGATAGCTGTGCCAGCTGAGAGGGATAGGCATTGGTGCGCTGCTGGGCATTAGCAGGGGATCATCTTCCATGCCAGGGCACTAGGAGCCCTATCGTCCCATTTCCAGCTTTGCCAGACAAGGGTCCTGACACACGGGCAGGGCCCTCGCTGTGGGATGGCATCTGCTGGCTGGACGCAGCGTCCCATGTCCGGGTTCTTCCCAGCCAGGTCTAGGATGGCCTGTGGGCCCCAGGGTGCAGACAGGTGCCCAGGCTCAGGGCGCCTCTCTTCCTCATACCGTCCACTCGCTGTAGCTGGGGAGATGCGGGCGGGGGCAGAGGATGCAGGTTCTAGGCCTCGTGTTCCCTCCTGGAGTATCTGGGGTCCCCAGGCTGTGCCCACCCTTCAGGAGACACCACAGCAGGAAGACAGCCACTTGCCTCAAGCTCTGACAGGTGCCTTCATCTCTTTTATGCTCTGTGTTCATTTAATTACTTACATTCTTTAGGATTATGCTAAAACATTTCTTAATAAGAGAAATACATGCTCAATGTAAAAAGAAAACTCAACCGTCCAGTGCCACAGATTGCAGTCTCCAGGGCTCTGGCCTGGTCCACACCCTGGTGCTCAGCTCTGCCGGTGGGGGCTCACTGGGTGACGCTGAGGGTCCTGACCTGGCCTGGCAGTGCTGGGAGGAGCCAGGCCTTGTCCTCGCAGCTGTGGCTGTTGTGGCTGGGGTGCCGTCGCCCCTGGAGGGCTGGAGCTGGCAGGGGACGTGCACTTGAGAGTCGGATTAGTCCTCTGAGCCAGACGTGCCCACAGGGAGTGCATGAGGGTGAGCGGCCGGTGCCCCAGATGGGAGGACGATGCTGGCCCTGGGCCGTCATCCGCACGCACCCTCGGGGGGCGGGGGGCGGGGGCAGAGACAGGGAGCACCCAGGGCCCTCTGTGCTCCTTTGTGGGTGCTCAAGATGACCCTGATTTTCTCTGCTCCCCCGGACGCTGAGGGAGCCCCCGGGCCACTTCCTCATCACCAGCTGGCTTTGAACCTGGACTGAGCCTTCCCATGCCCGCCTGGATGGCTGAGGCCCCTCTGGGCACTGGCCGCTCCCCGCCTCACTAGCCTGACCCCCACTTGTGTCCGCACTCGGGATTTTGCTGAGAAACGGTACAGCCCTGGAAGAAAAAGGCTGCCCGGGGGCGCGGGACACGGAGTGGGGGGCATCACCTCGGCCATTCGAGGGTTTTCCCTGGCCATGTTAAGTGTGCCCCAACCCCACCTGGCGTTGGCAAGCCAGTCTCACTCCATACAGCAGGGAACTTGCAGAGGCAAAACAGCATCTGCCGTTTGTACCCAAAGGCCAGTGCCCCTCCAGACTCCTGGGTACGCGGGGGTAAGGAGGAGCCCAAGGCCGGGGCAGAGACCAGTCGAGCCCAGGCCTTGCTTGGAGAGGGTTGATTTGGGAAGTAATGGTCCAAAGCTGGTTCCCAGGAAGACGATGGGAAAATCTGCTCACTAGAAAAATACTCGGTTTTGTGCCACGCGTACAACTGACTCAAGCCGCTAGTATTTTCCTGCATTCGGAGTTTGGTTAAAACTCTCCTTACGTCGAAGGTTTCTGGCTCTGTCCGAAGCCATTTCCACAATTACATCTACAGTGACCGATTTCCCCTCAGTGGAACTTCCCAGAAGAGAGAAGCTGCCCCTAACTGCCAGACAGACCTCGGCCTCCACACGGACTGGTTTGCTTCGCGGCATCCTGAATCGTGGCCTCTGTGGTCGCTTCTTCTGCTGTTGAGCTGCGTCTTGCTCTCCGCAGCCCGATCTTCCCCACATCATTGATCAGGCGCCAGCGGCGCAGAGGCCGGCCCGGCAGCGGGGAGCTTGCGCAGTCAGAGGCAGGACCAGGCGGGGCTCTTCCTGGCTGGTGAGAGCGGGCTGCTTGTAAACCTCTCTGTGCCCGTTTTCCATCTGTAAAAATAGGCATGGTTTTCCTTCTGTCACCAAGGTAGATCCCAGACCCTCAGCAGGAATGCGACAGCTGGCACCGTCTAGGGTCCTGGGGCGGCACCCGCTGGGTGGCTCCTACGTCTCACGTGGCCAAGGCCCTTGCTCAGAGGGGCCCAGCCTTCGCTGGCGCGCCGGCCCGTGTGGCCCGCAGAGCTGGCCCTCCCTCCCAGATCCTGTGACCAGAGCACCCAAGACCCTGCCTGGCTGTGAGGTGCTCCTCTGCTCTCTTCTCCTAGTGCCAGGTCTCAGCGGCCGTGCCAGCCCTCTGGGACAAGTTCTGACCCATGGCCCTCCCAGGGGCCCATGACCCCCTCTTGGCCATCTGCATCTGGCTCTGTGTGCCCCTCGGCCTCATCTACGGCCAGGCTGGGGCCCCTTGAGGCCAGGCAGCCTCTGACCACTTTGTCCCCTGGACATACTTGGCATGGAGCCTGGCACAGAAAGGTCACTGGGTAGAATTGGGGGCAGCTGGGTGGTGGCAGCCAGCCTCATCTGCCGAGGGGTTCAGAACTGGAAATGCCCTGTTTCGTTCCATCAGAGCCCTGTCCCAAATGTTCAGAGCCTCCTGGGGAGTGGGAAGGCCTGCATGGCAGAGCGGTCAGGGCACGAGCATGCACCAGCTGCAGGCCCAGAATCAGGGGTCACACCAGTGCTGGTGCTGTCCGCTCGGAGGGTGGCAGCTGCTTTGAAATCACCTCACCTGAAAGACGGGCCCCTTTGGCAGGCTCCGACTCACTCAGACAGGGCCGCGCCGGCGCCTCGCAGGGGAAGAGTGAACGTGGAAGCAGAGTTGCTGCACAGAGAGTCTCTGCCGCAGGCCCAGCTCCGGGCCACCTGGCCGGCAAGGTCACCACAGAGACTTTTGACGGGATGACGGCATTGCGACCCCGCTCAAGACAGAGTGTGTGGAGAGAGCGCCGAGCCCACAGAGACAGAGGGAGAGAGGGCTAGAGGGCTGGGCTCTCTGCAGCCCCGTGCTGGACTGGATGGGATGGCGGGCACACAGTGCCCGTGGGAAGGATGGACGGATGGATGGACGGAGGGATGGACGGAGGGATGGACAGGTGGATGAGTGAACAAATGGACAGAGGGATGAAGGCACTGGGGGTGCGGGGCTCTGATGGGCTGATGGCCTCTGCTAGCCCCTGAGGAAGGGGGACCAGGCCACCGGACCCTCCTTCGTGCTTGTCCCTGTCCTTCATCACGGCCAGGGACACGGAGACACACCCATACCCTCGAGGCACATGGACAGAGAAGGAGGAGGGCACTCCAGGGACCCCTGCTGGACCCCTCTGCACGCTCAGCCAGCTCTGGAGCCGCCTCCCTGCTGCCACCTCCCACTGCCCCTGCCGTCTCCACCCGCAGCTCCACCCCCTCCCTCCGAAGAGCCCGGTCTCTGGCAGGTTTTGTTGGTTGCTAACTTAGCACAGCTGGGTTTGCTCTTAGCCACCTGCTTATGTAGCCCACGCTATGTAGGATTTTGTTGTTGTTGTTGTACTGGGGAATGGAACCTGGAGCCTTCGCACTGAGCTATGTCCTCAGCCTTTTTACTTTTCATTTTGAAAGATAGAGGCTGTTAAGTCACTAGGGTGGGCTGGCACTTGCAATTCTCCTGCCTCAGCTTCCCAGAGTGCTGGGATTACAGGCATGCTCTACCATTTGTGTCTTGTTCAAGCCTTAGTCAAAACCACAAAGCTGATGACTTTAGTGTGCATCGGTCAGCTGTTGGCACAGTTGGTGCTGTGTAACAGGCCGCCCAGCAGTCAACCAATTGGACCCGCAAGCACATCTTTTCTCTCTCCCAGGCCTATGGATGGATGGGAAGCTCCAGCCATCTGTGGGTGGTGGTCCTAGCACTCAGGGGTCTCTGGGCATCTCTACTTGTGTGTCCAACTGCACCCTGGGCCTGCTTTCCCCTGACCTGGGGCTTTAGACTGCCTCAGCATCTGGCTTAGAGCCAGGGCATGTTCCCTTCTGCCCCGTTCCATTGACCAAGGAGCCCCGCAGCTAAGGCCAAGGATAGTAGGAAGGACAAGCTCTGTCCGCAAATGCCCCCAGAGTAGGCAGGGGTAGCCTCCAAGTCTAGGTCTTAGGCTTCCTGGGAGGCCATGCCTGGGCTTTCCTCAGCTAAAAGCTCATGACCAGGACCTGGTGCCCCATTGCCTCAGTTTCCCCACAGCCATCGGAGAGGCTCAGTGCCCCCCAACCCACCTGGACAGGTGGTCCTCATCTGGCTGCAGTCATCCCAACCTGGTACTATTGAGGCTGGACACACAGCGGCACTCAGTAGATGTCCACGTGACCATTGTTGGTATCTCCTTCCCAAGGAGGGAGGAAGAGGGGCAGAGAGGCGGACATCGTGCCTGGAGGAGTACGGGTTTCTCCCGCCTGCCTGCCATGGGGCCCAGGCTGGCATAGGATGAAGGGCCCAGTGCTGGGCATGGGACCCCAGAGGCAGAGATGCAGGAGACCAAGACCCTGAGACAGTGATGGCTGCTCAGGGAAGGAACAATGTCACAAGGTCAGGGGAGAGGCAGACGGGGAGTGGAAGGGAAGAGCTGGGGGGCACTGCCCAGATCCAGCAGGTAGCAGTGGCCTTGGCGCCCTCTGTGCGGGTTGACCCCCCCGGGCAGGGGTCTCGGGACTCCTCCGTCTCAGCTGAGCTGCCTGAGGTGGGACATGTCACCCTCTGCAGGCTCCTGATGGCTTGGGCACCTGTCCATGGTGCCCACCGAGGAAACGAGACAAGGGCTCAGGGTCACTCTCTCCATGGCCTGACGGCCCCACGGGGGCACAAGCTGAGCCGCAGGTGTCAGTCTAATAGACCGGAGTCCTGGGCCAGTGAAGGGCCAGCCGCATCCCTCCCTCCGCGCTCCCGCTTCCGTCCCTCTGTCCCTCCGTCCCTCCCTCCAGTGTAGCCAGGCACCTGTTGCCGGCAGAAGTGATCCAGGGGCCACCAAAGGCCCCACCTCCTCATCTCAGCAAAAAGGGTTCAGCTGTAGCCATGGAAACTGCCTGTGACCTTGTGAACAGCAGAACTATTTTGTATGTTTTCTTTTTAATTACATGGGTTTTCCTTTGCTGTCACCCTGCTGGGGTGACACATGGGACCGACTGAAGTGGAGGGGTGGGCCCAGTGCTCGGCACGCTTAGCGTCCCATCCTCTGGGCCACCATGCTTGCCAGGAGGGTCTGGGTCCAAGGTGAGGCCCTCAGTGGGGAGACCCCACTGTGCCTGCCCCCAGTCTTCCTCAGACACGGGGGAGGCCCTGGCACCCCTGCGTGTCGTCACCTGCCTAATCAGGCCACTGAGGCGCAAATCCGCAAGGAAAAGGAGAAGCCACCAGGGACAAGTCCAAGCCACGCGCCCCGGCCAGGAGTGAGCTGCGGGCCCCACCCTCCGGGCACGGGACAGTGCTTGTGCTAGGCTCTCGAGAGCAGCAGAATCAGTGCGCATGTGTGTGTGAGTGTGCAAGGGCATGGATTAGACGCCTCACACGATCAGAGGCAGGCGCGCCCACAGTGACTGTCTGAACACTAGAGAGCCCATAGGCGCTCAGCCCGAGGGCCGCAGGAGAGGCCCAGGACGCGGCCCCAGCCTGAGACCGCAGCCACAAGCCCCCTCAGAGCCGCGGTGCGAATCTGTGCTGGAGGCTGGAGAAGCTGGAGTGCGATGTCCACAGGTGGTGACCACAGAGACGTGCCTGCTCAAGTGGCCCGGAGCCGCTGAAATGAACTCCAACTCCCTCCTTAGTCCCTTAGGGTCCTCCAGCTGCAGGCCTATTGCAGGGTGCCACCCACAGTAAGGGCAGATCACCCTCCTCATTTGCTGGCTCGGGTGCCAGTCACCTCTGGAAACGCCCAGACATACCCCAAAGGGGGTCTGACTTACTAATCTGCACAGCGCCTCTCGACCCAGCGGACAGAGTGCAGTGGATAAGCACAGGTGGTTTGGCTTTTATTCTGGGTAGAAAATCCTTTCGGACGCTGCTCCCCGACCCCAGCTTCCACTGCTTGGAGCGAGAAGCCCGCCGGCCTTGCGGCCCTGCTACTCTAAGCCAAAGGCTCCTATTTGTCTCTGCTCTCTAGATCTTCTCTTCATTGCTGGTTTTAAGGAACAGGCTTATCATGATTCTTGCTGCTGTTTTCTTCATGCTGCTCCTGTTTGTGTTTCTGCGACTTTGGGGATCTGTAAATGATCATCCGATTTGGAAAAGTCCCTGCCAATGTTTCTCCTGTTCCTTTTTCTGAGGTCCCGGGGAGACCCAGGAGGCCCCTCGAAGTTTCCTCCCCGTGGAGGCCCTGGGTGTCTCTGACGTTGGTTTCTGCCCTCCGCGCGTCTCATTGCATCTGCGCGTGCCAGCTCCTGCTTCTGCTCTGTCCGGGCTGATGTTAATCTCACCCAGGGCAGTTTGCCACTGAAACAGTGTCATCTTGCATCTCACACGCTTGGCCTGGCTGTTCTCACTGTCCAGAGCTCTGGCCAACATGCTCCATTCTCCCCATGCGTGGGCCCGGGTGGCATCCAGTGAGTAAGTACTTTTCTCTCCCGGTTCTGCTGTCTGTACTGTTTCTGGGCTGGTGTCAGCGGGTGCGTTTTCTCCTCACCGTGAACAGCATCTTTCTGCCTTTCTCCTGGGGGGGCGGAGCTGTAGGATGACTGTTTACATTTCCCAAATGTACTGTGGTAAAAGGCACACTGCCACGCTCCCCTCGGCACACTCCTCGCCCGTGGCACACACACGCCACCGCCCTTGCCACTTCTGCGGCAGCTCTGGCGTCCTAGCGCACAAGGGTCTTTATGAGGTGTGATCAGAAAGACAGTGACTGCTGCTGCCAAGCACCAGCCAACAGAAAAGCACGGCTCGGTGTCCTCGCCCACCCTGTTCACCAGATCTGGCTCTGTACGACTCCCGGCTCCTCCCCAAAGTCGGGATGACCAGGAAAGGGAGACACTCTGAGTTCATTCAGGACACGGAAGCAGCCACGCCACGCAGCTAAAGTATGCGTGAGAGGGTTTTTGAGGGGGCTTAATGGCTGTGTGTCTTTTACTGCAATAATTTTTTAAGAATTTAAACTTCACCGTGGTTTTCATCACACCTCATACGTGCTTAGAATTTTGTTTCAGCTGCCAGACACTGGAAGCCACCCTGGTTATTTCTGCATCTGTGGGCTCTGGTGGGGATGTAACTGCACCACCCCAGAGCAGTTTGCTCCTTCCAGATCTTGCCACTAACCCTCCTTCGGCAAGGCTGGGGCAGCTTTCAGCCCAGCCTCCCTGCCCCTGTCAGTGCCCGTGAACGCTGACATCACAGCCCAGGAGCTCTTGGGCAACTCCTGGCCCCAGAGGGCCCCCTCGGGCCTGGCGTGGCTCCCCAGCACATCCGCTGGTCAGTGTCTGGCTGATATGCAGGACTCCTGCCAGGCCCCGCGGCTGTCCTGTCCAGCGCTGTGTCCTGTGGGCTCAGCCCAGGGACGGAGCAGGACCCCGAGGAGACAGAGGCCGGGTTGCCCCGGGCTCTGTGCTTCCTTCTGTCTCTCAGGCTCCACTCTGCCCCGTCCTGCGCTGTCCTGCAGGGCTCTGTTGTGACGTGGCCGGAAAATGATTCCACCCCGACCCCAGGCGGCCAGAACTCTGTCACTCTACCTGCCGGTGCCTGGGTAGAGCCGCGTCACCCAGCTTCTCAGTGGGCACCGGGAGCATGAGGTGCACAGATCCCAGACCCAGAAGGGCACCTGTTCCCCCGGACCCCTCCCTAACCCCTCGTGTCTAGCTTCCTGGAGCCCATGGCTGCCAGCCTTCCCTCCAGCCCACCTCGTGCCTCACCACTGTGCCCATCGTGCCACTTACGCCCACCAGCTGCAGGGATGCTCGTCTCCTGGCTGGCACCCCTCAGGACTGCTGCACACACCCACTCCAGGGACACCTGCAGGCCCCGGAACAGCACAGAGGAAGGCGGGAGACCCTGCCCTGTGCCCTGCGCCCATTCTGAAGTGTGAGGCAGTAAAGCAGGAGGCAAGGAGGGGTCCCGGGCGCCCGGCAGCTCTGTAGGCTGCGAAGCGGGGCCCAGGGTGCAGATTACACCCCAGAGAAAGGCGCCCACGGCTCCAGCTCCATTCTGCCCTCAGTGTAGCACTGCCGCCCACCACCCGCAGGCCCTGGGGCGCTGGGAGCGCACAGTCCAGCAGCCCGGCGCCAGGGACATGGTGAGGCCTGCGGAAGACGGGGGAAGTGTTTCCAGGAGACCCTTGGCCTGGCCCACCGCCACCACCGCCTCTGCTGAGCCCTCCGCGGGCTGCCTGCTCCCGCTCCCAGGCCCAGGCAGAGGGCGCCTCCGAGCCCTGGGCCTGCCTGCTCTGCCCGCTCTGGGCCCTCACACGTGATGATCCCCACCAGTCTCAGCACCCAGCTGCTGTCCCAACTACCTGTCCTCCCGCCCCCACGCGCTGGTGTCTCCTGGGCATGTCTGGGGCCCACAGGACTGGCCAGGCTCAGTGTCGTGGCGCTGGCGCATAGTTCCTGCTGGGCTGTTGCACAATACAAGCACCAGCTGTAGGGTGAGGGCTGGGGGTGCTATGGGATCCCGGAGGAGGGAGCTGTCTCCAGGTTGTGGATCAGGCAAGGTTTGCTCCAGCAGCATGTGGGGGCCAGAGAGGGGCTCCGGGCCCGGGATGGCACTAACAAAGGGGGAAAGGCCAGGCTTGTGGCCAGTGCACCAAGCTCCTACCCAGCTGTGCACAGGAGCAGGAGGGGCCTGAGGAGGAGCCGGGGGAGGCCAGCACTTGGGTGCTGGGGGCCTGGCGCAGGGGGGCCTTGGTCAGAGCTGTGTCCAGAGACTCCTGGGACGGACAGCGAGGGCTGCCCTCCAGTGCCAGGCTGCCCCTGGGGGCCCCTGGAAATAGCAGGGAGTGAACTGGCCACAGGGAGACAGCAGCGTGGCTGCAGCCTGCTGGCCACCTCTGGCATCACCCACTGGTCTCACCACGCTGTGCCATTGCCAGGTGACAGGTGGCATGGCCAACCAGGCTGCCTCAGCTCCATGAGACGCCTGCTGGGACACTCGCGAGAGGTCAGCAGGCACCGTCAAGGGCACTAGCACCCTAGAACACAGCGGGCAGCATGTGGCCCGCTGCCAATGGCCCTGCTGAACGTCCTCTCGGTGCTCACAGCACAGCTCAGAGCTGGGCACACGGCTGCTGTGGGATGGAGGGAGAAGGCTGGAGACAGACAGGGTTTCCTTGTCTTCAAGATGAGGGGGGGACCCCTGGTTACCCTGACTCCGGGAAGGAGGGTTGGGGTTCTCCCACACACAATGTCACTGAGTCCTGGTGAGACGTAGCATCAGGGTACCTGGGGCTGGAGGGAGAGATGGCACCTACAGTCCTGATCCAGGGGCCTGCGGCACAAGGTGCAGAGCCGGGCCTTAGGGCTCCACGAGGGCACAGCATGGACAGCGGCCTGGACGGGGGTGGCAAAAGCTGGCACTGAGCTGTCTGGGAAACGAAGCAGCAGGACTCACTGGACACTCTGGGCAGGGACTGCACCGCTGGTCGGGTGATCTGGGCAGCACAGACTCAGGAGAAACCAGGCTGGTCATCAAGCCATGGGCAGGTTGACGCAGAGGGTACAGCCCATTGCCAGATGTCCAGTGGGCACCCAGCAGAAAGGAAGGGGTTGTGTGTCTAGAACTTCTCCCCCACCCCCAGCAGTCCCAGGGATGCCAGGCTTAGCAGGACCTCTGCGAGGAGGCCACCCCCCCAACGCGAGGTCCTTCTCTTCCGGCAGCCTGTGCTAAGGGCTGGGAGCCCAGCCCTATGCCCGCCCTGGAGGCCTGGAACCACAGGCCTGGCACACCCCTGTCTTGAGCCTGTCTCCCTCTGCGGGACTGGGAGTCAACCAGGGCCTTCCTGATCTGGAGCTTGAGGTGCCGGGCCGCTGTGGCCTGACCTCTTCTGCTCACTTCCTGCCCGTCTCTCATCTTTGCCTGAGGATGCTTGTAGCACAGGCGCAGGTGGGGTGCCGGGGAAGGCCACCCAACACGGGGACTTGGCACACGGTGAGGACGTGGGACGGAGGAAGCCACGCAGCGTCCTGGCTGGCACCCCCTGCCACGTTCCAGGCCGAGAGCCGGGACCGGGGCTCAGTCGGCTCTAGGGGAGGAAGTCAAGAATTAACAGACTTAAGCCCAGCAGCAGAAAGAAGCGTAAAAGCCCTGCTTCTGCACATTGTTATTTCAAGGGGGAGGAAGAAGCTGCCGGGCCAGGCCCAGCAGGCTTTACTTGCCTCACCCAAGGCCTGTTTCCTGCCGCACTGCCAGGGTGGGTTCAGGGCCCAGAAGTTCCTTGGTGACACAGGTCACCTGTATCCCCTGGGCCTGTACCTGGGCCTGGCCTGCTGGTCTGGGCCCAGACGCCCACTGCCCCCACCTGTTCAGGACATGCCGGGGGCAGCCAGGGGAGGCTGGAGGCCCTGCCACCTCACTCAGGGCTCACTCTGAGGGCCCACTCTGTCCCTGGATGGACCCCAGCCCTGTTCCACATAACCCCTACAGGAGAGTGGACAGGCCAGTGATGGGCGTCACAAGGAGCGTGGACTGAGGGCAGGCTGGGGTGCCTACTGTTACTCAGGCACTGGGGAGCCATCCTGGGCATTGTTGTGAAACCCATTTGGACTTAGTGTTCAAGAAACCCAGTGGGACAGCACAGGCAGCCAGGGTGGGGAGCCCTGCTGGGGGCTGCTCTGGGCCTGGGCACTTCTGACAGTTCCCTGTGGGAGCCGTCATCCCTCCTGTGCTGACGTGAGCTGCACACTTCACACGAGGGGTGCCAGGAAGCCTCAGTTCTTCCGCTGCGGTGGGCCCAGAGGGCTGGCTGTGTCCTGCCCTGCTCCTCTTTGCCCCAGGGGCTCCCAGGGAGACCCCAACACAAGACCTGGGAAGTAGGGGCTGCTGGATGGAGCAAGAGCTGGGGTTTGGGGCCTGTTGACTCAGGATGAGCAGACCGAGCCCTGGCCCTGGCAAGGCAGCCACGCCCCAGCCCCACAGCTCACCTCCAGGGGCCATGGAGGCCACTTTCTGGGGGCCAGCTCCCTGGCAGGGACCCCTCTGCTGTGCCCACCAAGCCTTTTGCTCAGCTCCAAGCTGTGCCCAGAAGCCTGGGCAGGGTGCTGCCCTAGGACTCTGGCTGTGTGGCTCTGGCCTTGGGCAGACGAGCTGGTCTTGAGTGTGACCTGGGCACATGGCCCCAGACGGGGGTGGGGCCAGGGCTTCGGCGGCTTCCTCTGGGCCCGGCCACAGATCGTGTTTTCTGCTTCCCGGGAGGATTATTTCTTCTTCCTGGCCTCAGTTTACTCCCTAGGAAACGTGGGTCAGGTCAACTTCTTACAATAAAATGCCCTGAAACCCCCAGCCCTGGCGGTCCAGTGAAGACTCCCCTGATCACTTGCCTAGCACAGCAGGGCTTGTGCCACACACCTGCCAGGCACGTGCCATCGCCCTGGGCCTCCTGCCTTTGTGAACTTCATGTGAGGCCTGTGGTCTCTGGTGGCCCCAGCTCTGCCCCTGGGGTCTGGAAGAGCCCTGAGTCCTAGAAGCCCCAGGAGTAACCAGCAGAATGTTCAGGGCCATGAGCCCTTGTAGGGGCTCTAGCTGCCAGCCCGGGACGTGGCCGCGTGCCCAGCTGTGGGCACTTCCTAGCATCGCTGGCCAAGCTTCCCGAGTGGAGGACGGCACTGGGCGGCACCTTGCTCCAGGCAGCCCCTCCTGTGCTCACCCGGCGGCTCTGGATAATATCTCCAGACTGAGCCAGCAGCACTGCCGAGTGCTGCCCCATGTATTTATTATGGGGCGCAGGAATCCGGGCGCCCGCAGAGCGTGAAATTAGGAACAAATGTGGAGGCGGTCTAGACAGGAACTCTGCGGGCTGCGCTCGGCTCCTGGACCCAGGGCCCACGGGCTTCCAGGTAGCTGAGCACTTTTGTAACCAGACAGATGTTTGTGGAGGAAAAGCTTTCTGAGCTCCATAAGCCCTCAACTCGACGCTGGCTGGCCAGGGACCAGCCTGGAAGGGGGTAGGCCTCGGTCCCCCAGCCAGCTTTGCACTGGCCTCAGTTTCCCCTCTAGAAATGGCCAGTCCCACATTTGCTGGGTTGGGGGGCTGCTTGCTCAGACCCAGTTTCCTGGACATGGTGGCCTATGGACTGGAGGTATCTGCACTAGAAGAGCCAGTCCCTGGGGAGCGCTGGGGTGGGTGAGGCCTCTCCTTAGCCCCCGGGGCGCCAGGCAGTTCAGGTGAGTCGGGCAGATGGGGGCCTCCTGGGAGCCAGGGGCCAGCCAGGGTGGGGCGCAGAGTGGGCAGACATGGAGGCCCCAGGGGCCAGGGGGAGCAGGAGGGGCAGGAGAAATAGAAGAGGGTGGTCCAGACGGCAGCCAGGCAGGGGCTCCTGCCAGGAGAGGCACGGGAGGCTCCGGGAGGCAGGTGGGGCTTCTGGCTCGCCGCCTGCTGCTTCCTGCCGCCCGCCAGGCCCGCCCACCCCCACACAGCCGCTGTTGTCCACGCGAGGCCCGGGCCGTGGCCAGGCCTGCTGTCCCGGGGCCCTCTGTAGGTCTGGGGCCACATGGGGGCGCTCAGCAGGGTCTCATCTCACAGCCTGACGGATGGTTGGAGCAGGGATGGGAAGCAAAGGTGTTTATAAAGCTCTAAACCCATTTATGGGCCCAGAGGGCAGATTAAGAAACCGGCCGGATTCCCACCACGCTGCCCGGCCCGCAGCACAGACTCTGAGTCACGACAGAAGCGGCCGTGGGGTGGCCCCTGCCCGAGCGTGCTGGCCTGCCAGGCACTTCTGTGCCTGAGCTGCCCCTGCCTCTGCGGCCCTTCCCCCTCTCCCCAGCCCGGCGGGTGCCTCCTTTCCCAGGGAGTCCCAGGGGCTCGTCCCCACCCAACCGGCACCCGTGGCCCAACTTGTTCTCGGAGCCTGGCCGCTGGGTCTGCCAGCTTCCCTTCGTGCCCCCACAGGCGCTGCCACTTCCCCCAACAGCCTGGCTTGAGAGTCTGCGGCCTGAGAGCCGAGGAGCCCACAGAGGGACCCTGCCATTCCCAGACAGGAAACAGGCCCGGAGAGAGGCCTCTGCCCGAGGTCACCAGCGGGGGCGCCCAGGACGTTCCGCCGCCCACTGGGCCTCAGGGGCAGTGCAAGGGCCCTCGGGCAGGGCTGGGGTGCGGCCTCTGAGGAGTCTGGGAAGACAGCGGGCTGCTGGGAGTCGGAAGCCAACCTTGGTCCTCCAGCAACGGGACGTGTCCCTCCTAGTCCTGGCCGCGTGAAGTCCTGTGATGTTCAGGGAAGTTATGGAAGTCTCCCCGGAGGAGGAGGGTTTGTGCCAGCTCTGATGGCAGCCCAGAGCGGGGCTCAGCATGATCAAGCACGGATGGAAGGCTGGAGGGTGGGGACTCGGGTCAGTGTCTCTCGGGACTGTTTAGAGCTCACTGTGGGTGACACAGGGCCTTCAATCTGTTGTAGAGTTGCTGGTCTTGGGCAGGCTGAAGCTCTCCAGCTGCCCCTGTGTTGGAGTGGCAGCTGCCGACAACCTTGGGCGCCCAGCCTGCCTGGCACTGGCCCACCCTGCCCTGGGCCAGGCAGGGCAAGGAACCAGTGGCTGCAGACCTGGGAGGGAGCCGGGGAGAGAGCCAGTGCTTCCCCTCTCACAGACCCTCGGGGCCTCCACTTTCGGACAGGCCGCCAGGGCATGGGGCTGGGGTGGAGATGCCAACCCTGTCCCCCTGGGGACCAGAGCTGGTGATCTGGCCCCTGCAGGGGCCCTGAGCTATCCCCGGCCCTGTGCCCAGCCGGCCACCTGCAGCTGCGGCTCAAGCCCTGCACAGCCACTCAATGCCTACTCCTCAAGCTTGGGGGCACCCTCCTGCCAAGAGAGCCAGCCTGGGCTCTCCAGCTTGGTATCCACCTCCTCACACATGGCCAACCATGCAGGACACTGCTCAGCTGCCCTGTGCCTCCCCCAACGCAGTGGCCAGCAGGGGCCGACGGCTGTCAGATCCCCGTTCTGTGTCCAGGAGATCGGCCAGCTGTCCCAGCCTGGGCACACGCCGACCCCACCTCAGGAAGCTTCACCGCAGCCTCTAGGCTCAAGGCCGGGGCACAGAGCGGGGGCCGACAACCTGAATCTGTCTTCTGTAGTACCTACTCCCAGAGCAGCATGGAGGGGCTCGGGGCACCCTGCAGAGGAGACGTGGGGCCCACACAAGCCCTGAGGTGGACAGGAAGGGCTGGCGGCCTCCCTGGGCCGTCCTCTTGCTGGGCGGGGGCCTGGCAGGTCGCGTGTCCCCTGCAGGTCCATGGGGCTGGCGTGAGCCCCAGAGGGGAGCCTGCCGGGGCGCCGGTGGGGACAGGATGTCCTCTGTGTCTGCACTCTTGTCAGGACGCTTCTGCTTCAACTTGTCTCTGTCTGTCGTCTGACTGTCTCTGGAGCCATCCATGTTCTCTGTGTTTCCATCCCGCTCCTCCAGATCCATCTGAACCTGTCTGCCCACCTGTCTGTCTGTCTGTCCATCTGCATGGCCCTGCCTTTCCACCTGTCAGGTCTGGGTTCCAGGCCCAGCTTTGCCCGGACAAGCCCTCCCTGTCGGCCTGTGTCTGTGGCCTTCCACCCCTGCAGGGGTCCCACTCGCCCTTCCTGGTCCTGTGGTGCCCCAAGTCTGTCTGTCAGGCTCTGGGGACACCGTGCTGCCTCCTGCCACCCCCACACCTAGACTGGGACCCTGTCTGTCGGTTGTGCCCACATTTCAGCGCAAGATAACTCCAGCCGGCCTGTGGCACAGGTCGCCCAAACACTTCAGAGGGCCCTGGGTCCTGGCCCCTGTGCTGTGTGCCCTGGGCCGGCTGGGCACCCTGTCGTTTGCGTTGGTGACTCAAGCAGCTGTGAGGAGGCCAGGGGGCCTCTGCACTGGCACCCAAGGGGACACCAGATGTCTCCCGTCCAGGATGGGCCTGAGGGTGCAGAGGCCAGAGGAGCACTCCAGCTCCTCCCCTCAGGAAAGGCCGTGTGGACCGGCTGTGTGTGGAAAGAAGTCACGGGAGGGCAAACGCAGGGCCTAGTGAAACTGTCTGCAAGGGACCCGCATGCTGGATGCTGTACACTGTGGGCTTTGGGACCAAGCGCTCTTGAAGACTAAGGAACAAATTGAACTTATTTTTTTAATTAAAAATACTTCCAGAAGACTTTTGGGGGGAAGCCGTGGTAATGGTGTTGCAGAATTACCAGACAGGAAGCAGAGCACAAATAAGCTGTGAACGGAAATAAGAGCTCACTGTAAAAGTCATCACATTTTAACAATAAGCCCTAATTTTCAGTGGAAATATTGACATGAACTTATGTTTTATTTTTCTTCTTAAAAAAATAAGAACTGCCCCCACCTGTGGTCATTGAAAACATCCAGGACCTGGTGACTAGCACTGTGAGGCCCTCTGCCCAGCAGTGACCTGGCCTCACCTGCAGGCCCAGCCCGGTCAGGGCCCAGCCAGCACGTGCAGAGCCCCTGGCAAACCCACAGTGAATGTGGAGAAGAGCAGAGACTGTGGCCGGGCACTGTGGCCCACCTGCATCCCCGGCACTTGGGAGCTGAGGCATGACTGTAAGTTCAAGGCCAACCTGGGAGACCCAGGGCAATCCTGCCTCAAAATAATAAAATAAGTCGGGCTGGAGATTTAGCTCAGTGGTTCCGGCGCCTGCCTCGCAAGTGCAAGGTCCTGAGTTCAATCCCGGCAACTACATACAATGCTGGGCGTGGAGACTCGCGCCCACCAGCCATCAATACCACATACCACAGTGCCGGGCGTGGTGGCTCACGCCTGTCATCCCAGCACTCGGGAGGCAGAGACAGGAGGACTGCTGAGTTCGAGGCTTGCCTGGGCTGCATAGTGAGCTCAGGGCCAGCCTGGACTACAAAGCAAGACCCTGTCTCAAAAAATAATAATAATAATAATAAAATAAGTTAAATGAAAGGGCTGAGGTATAGCTCAGCGATGCAGTGCTTGCCGAGTATATGAGGAACTAGGTTCAATCCCCAGCACTCAAAAAAGTTCCCAGGAGTAAATCTGTTTAAGAGTGCCCGCATGAGCACACGCCGTGGAAAGAGACAGGGGTAAACTTTGTGCTATGTGCATTTCACTGCATGAATATTTAAAAGCAAAAGGACAGGCTGTGTTAGAGTGGAATGTGGTCAGAAATTATGTTGCAGAAGAAATGTGAATGATACAAGAAAGGTGTTCAGTGAGGAGGTGGTGTGTATGTGTGTGTGTGTGTGTGCACGCACGCGCACAGGCATGCACACACGCAGGTAGCGAAGGCCTGTGTCCTGCTCACTCGCCGGCGCTGGCTCAATTGTAAAGTGTGCGTTTGCAGGGCTGGGTGCAAGGGCACCGCCACGTGTGAGGACGCAGCCCCACGCTCCTACCCCCCACCGTGGGGAAACTGAGTCCGGGCGGCGCCCGGGTCTCCTGGCACCCGCCCATGCCCAGGGGGCACTGGCCTCCCTTGAGTACGGCCAGCGTGGCCCCTCCTCCCCGCGCCATCTCCCTGGTGACTCGCGGCATCCTTTGCAGGCTGTTGATGGAGAGGGGGGCGGATGACAGCCGGGACCGTGGTCATCACCGGGGGCATCTTGGCGACTGTGATTCTGCTCTGCATCATCGCCGTTCTCTGCTACTGTCGGCTCCAGGTACCCGCGGCGGGCAGGGCGTGGGGCAGGGACCTGAGGGTGGCCCTGCCCTGGGAGCGGACAGCCAGGTGTCGGAGGAGGACGCCGCCGGGGACCCGGTGGTCGTGAGCTCTGCGCCCCGCCCAGGGTTTGGCCAGAACTCGGGGGCAGAGCAGAGGCGACACGGGGCTGCCCCGGACGCTGCGCCCCCACCTGTGCTTCAGGCCCGTCCGAGGCCCCAGACAAGGGGGACCCTCTGGGCCGGGAAGGCACCTGGGTAGGAGGGGCCCCGCGGGTGGAGCCGGGCGGGTCCCTGGTCCAGCAGGCCTGCGGGCCGTGCCAGCCGGGGTGTGCCCTCCCGTGTGCTCTCCCGTAGTACTACTGCTGCAAGAAGGACGAGTCCGAGGAGGACGAGGAGGAGCCGGACTTCGCCGTGCACGCCCACGTGCCGCCCCCGCACTCCAGCCGCAGCCTGGTGCTCACCAACGGGCCGGCGCTCTACCCCGCCGCCTCCACCTCCTTCGGCCAGAAGTCCCCGCGAGCCCGCGCCCTCTGCCGCAGCTGCTCCCACTGCGAGCCGCCCACCTTCTTCCTGCAGGGGCCGGACGAGGACGAGGACGAGGACGAGGACGACGCCGAGGCGGACGTGCGCAACGGCGGGGGGCGCGTGGTCCACAGGAGCGTCAGCCAGGAGGACGTGGAGCTGGCGCCCGGCGGGCTCGGGGGCCTGCAGCCGCTCCACCCTGGCCGCCTCTCCGCCATGCGTGAGGCCTTCTCCCGCAGCCGCAGCGTCAGCACCGACGTCTGACCCCGGGGCCGGTGCCCGTGGAGCGGGGTCGCCTGCCCTGGGCGGCCCTGAGGCCATGGCGGGACCCCGGTGTCACCCACCCCTGCCTCGGGATCCCCCGGGGCTCTGCCCAGTCGCCCCTCCCTGGCCCCGGGGCCCTCTGGGGAATAAGGGTCAGGCACGCAGGTGTGGCCATTGTGGGTAGGGACAGCTGGGCAGCGTGAAGAGAGCTGCTTGGGGCTGGGCCTCGGGACAGGGCCATCTTCAGGTGTGGGACGCAGCACAGCCGTCTCTGGCCCTGTGGTCCCTCCTACCCTGGCCTCCACCCCCTTGCCGGTCCCAGGAGGGTGCGCTCAGTGACGCCAGGGCCCTGACCGCACGTGGAGGGCTCTGTGCCCGCAGCCTGAGCTCGGGCTCCCTCCTCACTCTCAGTCCCTGGGCTCTGGGTACCAAGCCCCTGCTGGGCCTGAGATGTCCACCCACTGAGCCCCTCGGAGCTGGACAGCCCTACACATAGGGCGAATCTCAGGGCACCAGGGTCCTTGGCACCAGCAGGCACAGGAGAGGGAGACGCTGCTTGGGGGCCCAGCCCTAAACACACCCAGCAAACAGCAGAGACCCAGAGGCAGCCAGGCACGGGTGGGCAGCAGTGAGGTTTGGAGAAGCCTGTCGGCTCCGGGCCTCAGTGTCCCTCCCTGCGATGAGGGTGCTGGTCCTAGGGCCCTCTCAGCTCTGGCTCCCAGCAGGAGCAGAGGTCCTAGGGGAGACAGAGCTGGGTCACCTCGCTCCCCTGCGCTCCCTGCTTGGAACGGGGACCAGTCCCAGCCCAACCCCGGTCCCAGGGAGCCCATCAGCAGAGCTGCTGCCCTGTGCGGAGGCCTCGTTGTGCTGTGGCCTATGGGCTGCGGCCCAGGTTTCCTGGGAACTCTGACCTCTCCCCGTCTCCTTAGTGGCTAAGATGCCCGCAGGCCACCCCAGGGAGGTACCCCCAGCCAGGGCACCACCGTCAGAGCACAGCGCTGCGCACCAAGAGGCAGTGCAGACCCAGGCAAGAGCCCTCCTCGCTGGCACCCTCCATCGCGGCCCGGAGCCCGGGGTGGGGCATGAGCGCCCACAAGGCTGCCGACCCACCGTCCCCCCTTCTCTTGCTCCTCTTCCCCCATCTGCCAGTCCAGATGTACCAGGGAATTCGCCCAGCTGAGCCCGGCTTCTCCCGCCCAAGCCCTTCCCTGGGTCTCACCCACCAGTGGGGCTGCAGGGACGGCCTGCCCCTCACCAGCCCCTACCCGTGAGCCTCTGCCTTCTCCGTGAGACCCCAGATCCCTGCCAGCTCACCCAACACCACCGCCCTGGGGCCTGCTGGGGGGTCACGGGCTTCCCAGGCACAGCAGAAGCCAATAAAGCTGTTCCCACACTTCACTTTACCTCCTCAGCTCCCAGCCCTGCCGGGCCGAGGTGCAGACCCCGCCCTGACGCAGCCCAGGCCCAGGCGGGGTTGGTGAGGTCCGGGCTCTGTCCCGAGGGCCCCAGAGCGGCTTTCTAGCGAGGGCACCCACAGCACACCGCCCTGGTCTCTTGGCTCCACCAGGGCCGTGTGCGTACTCCAAGACTGGGCACCTGAGTGGCACTGTCACCTGGCAGTGAGGCAGAGGGGCGACCGTGGCCCCTGTGGCTCTCAGACAGACGGGACGAGCAGTGCACGCAGGAAGCCCCAGCGCGTGCTGACAGGAGGAAGGACTGGGCGGAAGTCAGGACAGGAGGACGCAGGGTGGGAGGGAGCTGAGCAGAGCCAAGAGGGAACCTGGGTTTTGGAATGTGGTGCCGAACCAGCGGCAGGTCAGTCCCCGCAGCCTCTAAGCGCAGGAATGTGGGGGCGGAAAGAGCTCGGGGTCTGGGTCCCGCTGCAGACGCGACACAAATCCGGGGCCGGGTGTACACGTTCACAGAGGCGGAGACCCTCAGGCGGGCCGCTGCCTGCTTCCGGAGAGCAGGTGCCCCCGAAGCCGCTGTGTTAAGCACAGCTCTGCGGTGGGTGCTGCTCCTCAGCCCAGGTGGGCGCTGGCCAGGCTGGAGCCGGAAGAAGCACCTGGCAGCCACCCACCTCCCTGCCCCTGGGCCCAGAGGGGGCCTGCCCACAGCCACCCAGGCTGGCAGCTGTGGGCGTGGATGAGGGCGCCCGGCCCACCGTTCCTCCAAGTACCTCCCCTGTCCAGGGCACTTCTGCTTCCTCTTCCCCCACCTCGGGTGGAGAAGGAGCTGTGAGGGCCCCGAGGCCCAGCGTCCCCACAAGTCCGTGCGGGAGACCCTGCTGGGGACAGGTGCTCAGGCACAAGGCTCTGCAGGTGCAGAGGCCTGGTCACCTCACAGTTCTCCAGCGGCCCCGGGCCCCCCCCAGTGGATAAAGCCACCTCAGCACACAGCCCTGCTGCCCGTGCCCCTTCCCGACCCTTCACCCGAGCACACTTGTTGGCCCCTCCAGGCCCCCCAACACCCCAGAGGCTGTCATAAATACGACCATTTTATTAACATAAACCGATGAGTACTGAGGGGTTACAGGGCACCCTGCTATCCGTGAACAAATACACCACAAAAAGAAGGCCTGCCCTAGGGCATAAAGTGCACTCTCCCTCCAATTCATGCGCTCCTCTACATGGCAGAGCCCATGCCAGACCAAGATGAACCCCCTGGAAGGAAGACCCTTGCACACATCAGGAGCTGGGGTGCTCTGGGCCTCCTGCAGCCCCAAGTCACCAGAGGGAGCGGGCAGCTTGCTTTCCTGGTCATCTGCGAGTCACCTTGAGAAGGCCTGCGCCCCAGGAAAGGGCCTGGACCCTAGGCATGCCCCACACTAGGCAGGCCTCGGTTTGGACTGCTGCGGGGGCCTCAGGAAGAGGGAGCCTCCACGCCAGGCACTGGGACCCAGAATCCCTCTTGTGGCCCGAGGCCCAGTGTCACATCTTCGCAGCCTGGGGCTTCCGAGACAGTGTCCAGGGGGTCTCCGGAGCAGCAGCAGCCCCAGGACAGGGCACACGGGTCTCAGGGGGCTGTGGCCACCCGGCTGGGAGCAGGGGGCCTGCAGGAGCGGCAGCAGGCCTTGCTGTAGTACCAGTGGCTACAGAGGTTCACCTTGATGGCCAGGGCACAGTTGGTGCCCGGCTGGTCCTGGCAGCTGTCATCTGGGGAAGGGACATGGTGGGGGTCAGGAAAAGCCAAGGTCAAAACTTGTACAGGTTTTCTTCACAGCTAACCACTCCCCTTTTTAATCTTTTTATTTGGAGACAGGGTCTTGCTATGTCACATTACGCTGCTCGGACTGGGTATAAACTTGTGATCCTTCTGCCTCAGCCTCCCAGAGTGTTGGAGTTACGGGCTTGTACCGCCATCCCAGCTAACCTGATACTCTTCCCAAGACACAGAGGTCACCGCGTGTCCCCTGAGCCCCACAGCCTGCCCAGAGCTCCAGATCCCCACCTGCCCTTGGCACCCCAGGAGGAAACCATCGTGCCTGTGGCCAGGTGGTGTTGACTGTCCCCCGGCCTCCCTGGTTCTGCCCCGCTCGCACCTGGTGGCTCTGTGGGGCACGGCTGCAGGTCACAGGCCTGTCTGCCAACCGGCTTCACCAGCGGGTCACAGCCTCGGACAATGTCGGTGCCCTGGTAGCATTTCACGTCCCGCATCCTCACGCCTGCCCCGCAGGTCTTGGTGCACTGCGGCAACAGACGCGTGTGGCTGGCACCCTCCAGGCCACAGCCAGACCCCAGGAGAGGCGAAAGCCTGGGGCCGGGGCTGCCCCCACCCTACATGCCTCGGTCTCCCCAGCTGCCAGTGGGGTGCCTGCGTTCCAGGGTGCTGGGGCTCCGCTGTCCTGGGCCTGGGGCACAGCGGGCACTAGGCCCACCCTGGTTGCCCTTCCAGATGTTGCCCTCAGACTGCTCAGCTGCCCGGAGAGCGGGGACATCTGTCGGCCCAATCATACCCCGCACCCCATGCTCCGCTAAGACCCTGCAGGCAGCAGCTCCCTGACTCCCTGGCAGGAGTTCTGCGTCACCCACACATCTGGGCCCAGCCCGGGCCCCGAGGTGGCTGGGGCGACCATCCTCGGCGGCCCGACCTCCAGTTCCCTCTGGGCAGGCGCAGGGAAGGTTGAGAAGACTGGCAGGAGGCCCTGCTCGGCTCCATCTGGAGGAGAGGCAGGCTTGGCACCACTGCCATGGCACAATCAGCTTTTGGCGGACACCTCGAGGAACCTCTGGATGTGCCCCTGGAGACAGGCAGGCTCCTGGCCAGTTTGGCGCCCGTGCCCGTCCCTGGGGAGTGGCCAGGACAGGGCAGCTTGAGGAACAGACACAGCCGTGCCCAGCATCGGGGAGGCGGCCGCGACAGAGCTTGAAGATGAAAGGAACTGTGCCCCTCACTAGACAATGCCGCTTTAGGGTCCCGCACCCCAATCTCTTCCCTTGGGTGCCCCAGAGTTCCTGGACCCCCAGCTGCCCACCCAGCTGGACCTGGCACTGTCCTCTAAGCACAGGGCTCAGTGTGGCTCCCACGCTGGCCAGGCCGCCCTCAGACACCCAGCAGGGACCGCTGCTGCCCACCACATCTGCCTGTCTCCATCTGCCCTCAGCTAATGGCCACACACCCTTCTGCCTCTGGATCTGCCCAGGCCTCCTCCGTGAGGAGCCCGGCCCGGCCTCAGTTTCCCCATTGGTACTGGGGCCCTTCGTGGCAACTTGGAGTGTCTGTCCTTGATTGTGACAAAGGACGCAGTGGAGGGGTGCAGGTCCCACCCAGGGCAGGGCCAAGCCCAGACACCCAAGGCGGAGGAGGCCTTCGGGCTGAGCACACCCTGAACGTTTGGCACCCGGTCCCGCAGCCTCGCCAGGCCACCTCGTACATGTGCCTAGCTGTGAGCCCCAGGGAAGGCCCAGGCCCTCTGTCCTACCCGGCCGCCCTCTCCCTGAGGACCGAGGCACAGGCAGCTAAGACCTCATCACCAGCCTGCCTCCAGCCCTGCCAGTGACCCCGGTTATGACTTTGAGCCCCGCATGCCCCCCGAGAGCTGACAGCCTCGCCTGGGGATGATGTTGGCATTTGGGGCACCGGGCAGGGGTGGTGGGCAGGCTTTGCCAGAGTTTCTGAAGCTGGCCTCCAGCCCTCTGCCTCCAAGTGCCAGGGAGCTGGGGTGCTGACAAGCCCCGGGGAGGCGGGGTGCAGGCGGGTAGGTGAGCAGGGTGCCCTCACCTGCCTAGCGGCTCCCTGCATAAGCTCCATGGGCGGGCTGGCTCCGTGTGCCACCCACTCCCCCAGGACACAGGACCCCAGGTGGCCTCTTCCGCTGAGAGGTCAGGGGAGGGGACCTCAGCCTGCGCGGAGCCGGAGGGAAGGCTCAGTCCAGCAGCAGAGGGGTCGCTCGGCTCCAGCTGCGTCTGGGGGGCCCCTGCCCTCCGGAAGTGTCCGGGCAGGCACACCTTCCTCCGTTCCCCTGTACCCCACGTCTTGCTCCCGGTCTCAGCTGTGCCTCACCCAGTGTGTCCCACGGAGGGTGCAAGGCTAGAAGCGACCAGGCCCCAAACGCCCAGGCGGAGAACCAGGGGTGAGATCAAGCAGGCTTCTTGGTGTGGTGGAGGCGCCCGCGGAGGGACCCAGGGACAGGAGGGCGGCCTCGGGGCACTGTGGGCGCTCACCTCCGACCAGGGGCTGGTGTACCACCTGAAGCAGGGCCTCTCAAAGCACGTGCTCTCAGCAGGCGGCTTCTTGGCCAGCCCACACTCGGGCCCGCTCCGCGTCTGTGGCTTCCCATTGGCCAGCTCCATGCAGAGGACCAGGCGCTTCTTCACACCCCGCCCGCATGTGGTGTTACACTGTGGGCACCACGGCGCCAGTCAGCGGCATGCCAGAGAACCGGGACATGCATCGCCAGAACACACGCAGGGACTCCTGGGACCGCGGGCCAGCCAGTGGCACATGGGGCAGCTGTCTGAGAGCTCTACTCAGTCACCATTTGTCCCCAAGTGGATTTGATCAAAAGCAGTTGGGCCTCCAACCATCTGTTTTGAAACAAATGCGCTCGTGACAGCTTGGCCGGAACTGATTTAGAATAGTTTGGCCCGGTGACTTGGTTAACAGTGGTCTGCCTGGGACAGGGGTAGAGGCCGTCAGCGAGCAATTCAGTGGAGACGGCCGGCACGGCGGGGCTGACAGGCTGGCGGGGAGGAGGCCATTGTGATAACAGGTTGCACAGTCCCTAAGGCTGCAGCCGGTGCGGCCACACAGCCTGTCCTGGTCTCACCCGTGGCACCTGGGCCCGAAGTGAGGACGGCCACCTGGCTCGCACGGAGCGCACGCCTGTCCCACCAGGGAGACCAGGGCAGCCTCTCTGGCGCTCCACGCTCACGCTCGGTGATTTGCTCCTGCGCCATCCACAGTGGCTCCCGCTCTGACCAGTCACAGCCAGCGCTGCCCCGCGACCTCCAGCCACTCACCCGCTCCCAGTCCTGGGCCAGCCAGTGTGCTGGGCAGTTCCTGTCCCCACAGGGGTGGATGGCCAGCGGCTTGGTCTCTGCCTGGCACTGGGACTCAGGCACCACCCGTCCGTCGCTGGTCTTGCAGTACACGTGCCTGATGGTGCGGCCCTGTCCGCAGCTCCCGCTGCACTGCAGGAGGGGCCGGCAGGGGCCTGAGCGGAGCCTCCGCTTTGAGCCCCCACCCACCCCGTCCCCCGGGGGAGCAGCGGCTCCGAGGCCAGCGTGGGGAGGTGGTTGCTGCAGTAACCACTTTTTAAATAACATTTTCTGCTCTAATTACAGAAATAACACGGTTGATGCTGAACACACGCAGCTTGCAGGGCACGTGTGAGCCCCGACGTGCCTCCACCAGAGGGGAACCCCAGCGGGCCCCATGAGAGAAGGACAGAAGGACGGGTGGACACAGGCCGGAACAGACTAGGAAAGAAACAGAGGCAGCGGAGCTGGGGAGATACAGAGAGAGAGGCGCCCAGGGCCGGGGAGACGGGGTGGGGGGGTGCACAGAGACAGAGACAGAGACAGAGACAGACAGAGACAGACAGAGACAGACAGAGA
>PVIC010011976.1:0-34925 GCA_004025085.1 Thryonomys swinderianus
GGAGTATTTCTTTCAGTCTGCCTAGAAATTGACTATTTCTATGAATAAATACTATTGTCAACAGTAGAAAACTCTATCACAGAAGGGTAGCTCAACTTTCTACATGATCTTACAAGAAATTCCTATGAAATAATGTACACATCCATTCTCATACCCATCCAACATCAAACACTTGTCTAGCTTTGTGAAATTATTAAACATTTCAAGTTTCATATCATAAATCCAGGTCTTTAAAAATGATTGCTACTTGAGAGAATAATCAGCATAGGCTTTAATCTTATCATTAAAGTTTAGGACTAGTTTAGATTAATTTTAGGTTTCTTGTATTTTCAAAAACCTCAATGGGAGTTTTTTAAGGAAACCTACAAGCAGATAATCTAATCTTACTCCTCAGTGTGATATTTATGTCAATATGTCTGGGCACACACTTCTCTCCTGATGCCACTCGGATGGCAGGAGCAACAGCTGGCATGCTGGGTTTAGCTGTTTTCATTTGCAATGCTTAACTGAATCAAAAGCAACAAGGGGAACCCTCAGTACTGGACCTAATTCTAATGCCTACAAAGCAAAGCTGTAGACTAAAAGAACAAAGGACCAATGATTTTGCTCCTTTGAGAACAATTATATTCTTAGGGCAATACCACACTGTGGGTCTATGTATGGTGAACGTTTTCCTAACTGTTCTAAACTCAATGACACACACGTTGCCCTCTAGTGTTTTCCAATAATGACTTATATTACTGCTGTATACTGATACGTATGTATACAGCTTCGTAAAAATGGACTTTCTCAAGCTATGGATGTATTTTCTAAACAATATTTCTCATGCTTAAAGGAGAGGATCCACAGTCCTGAACATTGAAAGATTTCTTTTTCCTTGAGATAGTTTAACACTGTGGAAGTTTGTCCTACTTCCAAGTGTGCCCAAACAATTTTTAACCTGGTGTTATGGGGGTTTGGGTTTCGGAATTTTATTTTAGTTTTACCACTGTTTAGTACAATTTTGAAAATGACCAACTGCAAATTAGCATTTTATAAGTGAACTGGTGAGTAATAATGAAAGATTTTCTCCTGGCTTTTTAGCATTGAGAATATGGATTCTTTTCATGTTAGTTCTTTCTCTAACCACAGGCAGAGCCATGATCAAGTAGAAGAGTGACTTTTGATTTTGGTCATTTGTCAACTGACTGAAATCAAGACTTAAATCTTAGTTTTCTTCCTATAAAATAATCTAGCTTTATCTACCTAGAATGTAGAAGGTTAGGAACAAAATAAATTAACAAGCAAACAAATAAATATAAGCTATAACACACGTTCTCTGAGGTATGTGAGGAAAATAATATGGAGAAAATACAGTATTTGAGGAATATGACACAGAATTTGACTATGCTAACAAATATCTCAGTTTGAGTCTGAGCATTAATTTAAGTTCTAGGAATCTTCACAAAAAATGGTAATATGTTTAAGATGATGGATCCATCTAAATTAAAATAGCAGAAAAATTAACTGATTTAATTATTAAGTAATATAAACACCCATCAAAACATCAGATTTTTCGGTGTGTTTATAATTATTAATGTGCTAGAAAAGGAACTATGTGTCTGTTCACTAATTAAACTTCATGCTTCTCTTGAGAGAAACATGATCCTTAGGTCTCTGATCTCTGACTTCCAGTCAGATGATTTGCAATGCTATTCCTATGAAAAGTGTGCAATAAATTTACCCTGTTTAGTAATGATAGGATGCCAGCCAACCACTTATAGATTTCTAAGAGGCACTTAGGTAAATTGATGTTTGGTCTTCTTCAAAGCATTATTAAGTGAGCACCGGTATTAGGATGCTGCTCAGTTTGTGCACGATGCTTCTCACCCTCCTAGATAAAGGAGCAGGAATACCAGGAACATGAGGAGGTGCTTTTTGTTTTTATTTTGGTATAAACACAATCATCTGTGAAGAGTGAAATGGCTCAGTGTCAGGGAACAAGGCTTCCCATTTAACCCTGCTTCCCTTTAGGAAACTAAGCAGCCCAGGCATTCCTGGGCTCTGGCCCGTAACTGCTTACAGAAAAGGCAATGTCCCAGGATCCTGCCCTTTAGTGCAGTAATTATCTATCACATCAGGGCTTCTTAACAAAATCAATTTGCCTCATTTGCTTTCCCAAGAGAGAAGCCCTCTTTAGTGGTAGAATGAGTTTCACTGTTTTTATGATCTACTAAATAGAAAGCTCAGTTAATCATTTCTGGAACAAGTTTCCACAGTCAGGACATACCACACACCCCTCCAGACAAGTAGCCAGGAAATGTCACAGGAAGAGTTGCCTCTTTAGGCATTTGGCTCTTATAGGGTATGATCGAACCAGTGCCTTTTGGTCATTATTCTTGCCTTCTGGTTTGGGACGCTTGTAACTACTCTCCTTCCGTGGATTTGCACTCTTTTCTCTTCTTTGCTCTGCACTCTTAAGTGCAGGGGATTGAGACCTGAGTGGTCTGAGTGCATAGAGGTGAAAGACAAAAGAAAAATATGATGATGACAGCCTTCTAACATGAAAATTATCGGGGCAAGTTGAATAGTTATGTTATAGGCACAGAGGCATTCCAGGGCGGACAGGCTCCCACTGCAGCTCATCTTGGCCTCCCTGAGCACACGCTGTAAGGGCCTCCAGGGCCACCCTCGGAATGTGGAACCTTCTTTGACAGGAAAGAATGGAAAGGGAGTCATCTTTGTACTAAATAGAAACCAAGTAAAGGAGAAAATTGAGATCAGAGAGAGGAAGAAAGAAAAAAAGAGCTAACATTAACAATATGTACTTAAACACAGTTAACGTTAATATTTTAGCCTCAGTGTTAAAAATATAACACTAGAGAGAATAAATATACATATCAGTTGTATCACTGAAATAACATTGACCCTAATACTTCTACTTTAGTTTTTCAAGGGTCTCATTGAATCTAATGGCTAGCAAAGAATTCCAATATCAAAAAATAAAAAGCCTTTCGATGAGTGAAACACATTCCTTTCAACATATACAGGTACTAGGAAAAGGAAATAGCTAATCTGGGTGAGGGAGCAATGCAGAAAGCCTTATTTCCAAGACTATATATAAATATATATATAGATATATATCTTTTTAGCTCAAGAAATTAAAGGCATTCACCACAAATTAATGGACCAATTAATGGACCGAAGACATACTTGGAGGCAATGTTGACCACACACTCACCTGCTCTTAGTGCTAAGAACCAGCAAGCTGTCAGGCTGCTGAAGGAAGGTCATTTTACTAATTCTCTAACATATCAGCACCGCGTTGAGCTGTCTCCCACAAGAACCCAGTTACTCTTTTCCATCTTTCCCGGGTGTCCTTAACTGGAGCCCTGTGACTTGGTGATAGCAAAACAGCCAAGTCTTTCTAGCACTGATCTTTCCCTCTTGAATACATCTGCTGGTCAATACCAGATTAATCTTCCTAAAGGGTCACATTACACACATCAACCCTGATGATCTGTGACTGTAGCAACTACAAAGTTCCCTGCAGTCTTATGTAACCTCCTACCGGGCCTGACAAGGTCATCTTCTCTACATTTGCCGGCAGGAAATATAGAATCATTGTAAAGTCTCTTAATTTTGAGGGCAAATGTTCATGATGTGAATCCTTATCTCATCTGTAGTAAGTATTAGCTTCAGCAATTAACTCATGTTTCCTCAGTAAGTTGTCTCTTTAATATGGTTAAAAAAGTGATTTTTGTGCCGGGCATGGTGACTCACGCCTGTAATCCCAGCACTCAGGAGGCAGAGACAGGAGGATTGCTGAGTTCGAGGCTTGCCTGGGCTACATAGTGAGCTCAGAGCCAGCCTGAACTATAAAGTGAGACCCTGTCTCTGAAAAAAAAAAAAGTAATTTTAAAAAATCCTCTTCATGATAAAGTTGTAAAAACTAAATGCAATTATCTTGCTAGAATGGCTAGCCTTATAGTGCATGCTAAATAAATGGAAATATTATCCTAATCTTTACCTAATAATTCAGCTTTCTATGTACCCTATTTCTCACAGTATTTGTGTGAGACTTAGATTTTCTCAAAGTCCCACAAAATGGCTCTTTGAGCCATGAAATGGGTGAGCCAGTGGTTCCTGTACTATCTGACTTATATTTTCTCCTAGATATTTGGAATACTTTGTCTTCAATCATGTATCCATTCCCTAGGTTGGTACTAGGTACCTACTTAATGGGTCCACAAATAGTTTCATTCTATTTTTAATGTTTGAAGATGACAGATCTTGAAGTTACTTGCCTATGAGCAGAGTGTAAGACCTATCCCAGCACAAATGTTGTCCTGAAGGTTTTGTGGATTCACAGAGACTGAAGTATGGAGGATATGGCTCTGCAGGTAAATTGTAGTTGGTAGAAAAGTCTCCAGTGGAAAGATCTGTCTGTGCCTACTACAGGACTATGAGAGAATATGACATCATTTTCTTTCATAAGGCAATTTACATGTCCCACAGAAACCCTACATATATTAACATAAAACTGGTAGTGACTTTATCTTTTTTTTTTTTTTTTTGCTTTTTGAGACAGGGTCTTGCTTTGTAGTTCAGGCCGGCCCTGAGCTCACTATGGTGCCCAGGCAAGCCGTCGCAAACTCAGCAATCCTCCTGTCTCTGCCTCCCGAGTGCTGGGATTACAGGCGTGAGCCACCACGTCCGGCATTGTGGTATGAGGTGTTGATTGTTGGTGGGCGTGTCTCCACACCCAGCATTATATGTGGTTACCGGGGATCGAACTCAGGTCCTTGCGCTTGCGAGGCAGGCGCCGGAAACACTGAGCTAACCCTCTGGCCCGGTAGTGACTTTATCTGAACTATAATTTTTCTTCTTATCTCACACTGTATGTGTATTTTCACACTGTATTGTGAATGTGGACAGTTGGGTTGTGTGAGGCAGTGATTCCATAATAACACAACGAATAGGTTAATTTCACATCCGAAAATCACTAATAAGTGTGGTTTTTTCCTATTCTTATAAAGGAGAGTAAAATGGAATAAAACAAAGATGAAATTTAATGTACACATCCCCTCAATAAGTCATACATATTAGCAGCAATAAGCACAAGAAATCTAGAAAAGCTATCAAATGTTAGGACATTTGTGGAAAGGTATTCAAAAAAAATAATTACTCTAATCACTGTTTCCTACATAATAAAAAAGAATGTAAAGAGTCTTGATTTATAGCCAATCCATGGGCTCTTGTAAAGGACACTGCTCAGTATTTTAGAGATGGTTTTACTTTAAAGGAGTTTGATTATTTCATAATATTGTTTTAACATTACAGACATTGGTTTAGATCACGGTCATGCTAATCATTGCTTTTCTGTACACCCCCAAATAAAACTCAGTTCATAGGATTAAATGTAACATTATACATGAAACAAGGGCTTCTGAAATCATGGAAATGTTCTCTACATCCTCCGTCCAGTATGAGTTTCAAATGTGGCTAACCTGAAGGAAAAACTAAATTTAAAGTTTAAATTTTATTGAAATATAATTAGTTTAAATTAAAATGTAAAGAATCAAATATAGCTCGCTTACTGCATGGAGCAAATCAGTTTCAGAGATGCCACACAAAAAGTCACCAAGATTCTCCTACAATCCTTAATTTTCTTAAAAGCTGTAAGCACGCATACCAGTATTCACGATACACCATGGCCTAAACTGTAAATTTTAAATAAATCTGCTATCTACTAGTTGAAACTATATGAAGTTTACTCTAGTTAATTTGAAGGTGTTTCCACGCTATGATTTTGTAAGAAAGGGAAAAAAAATTAAAAGCAGATAGTCAATTGCTTCTGCCTTCTGCAGTCAGCACATACCTGCGTGATAGTATCTGAAAGTCCTAAGCGAAAGGAAAGGCGGCGTCAGCGACACAGCAACAAAAGCAGCCGGGGGGATGTGATGGAGAGGGAAGACGCGGAGGGCTGAGGAAGAGTGTTGTTCAAACTGTGGGGCACCTGAATCAACACTCAGATAATGTGTAAAGCTAATAAATTTGAAACTGTGTTTTGCCAGGAGAGGAGAATGGAACCACAGGGCACGATAATGCTGAGGTTTCAAGAGCCCTTAAACATCATGCACTTCAAACTGTCCTGCAGACATATGGATAAGAAGGCCGAAGCTCAGAGAAGTCAAGAGATCTTCACGTCCCTGGGATAATAATCAAGCTCGGTTCCAGACCTCCTGGTTCACGCCCTCTCTACTGCGACTGTCCTCAGCTCTGCTGAGCACAGACGGATTCTTGACTAGACACAGGCCCACATCCATCCCCAATTTACCCGTCCCTTTGCGAGCAGAAAGTAAGTCACGTTTAACTGTGACACTCTGCATGGCACAAAAGTTCCCTTCACTAACACAGCATTCCTCAAGCCCGTGCCACTCACACAAATGCACTGTTGGAGAGGAAACTATCAAAGTAGGCATCTGACATGATGACACTTCTGAATTCAATGTCCTTTCTCGTACAGAAGTGGATTGCACAGTCCTCCAAAGTTATACGGGTTTCCGAGAAAAAGTTCCAAGTTTCTTAGCACATAAATATTCATCTTATGCCCCATTCAGCAAGGCGGTAAAACACTACTAAGGTGAAGAAGTCCAGTGGTTACTGACAAAAAGCAAACTCTCATGTGCCTTTTACAGCTAAAACTTAAGACACCAGCTAGCTCGAAACTCTCACTTGACAGCCAAAAACCGAGATGGTAGCTCCTAAGTGACTTGAAGGAAGTCACAGAACGAGGAGGCCGAGCTGGATCAGAGGCAGGGCTTGCTCGCCAGGCTCGGCTCTTCTAGCAATACAGAAATCAATATAAAATAGATGTCTACAAATCATAAAAGGATAATTAATCTGCCCCTGTCATGGTTTTTGAAAACTCTGTTATCTTCAGTTTGAGTTATATTTTGAGATAAGTTTCCCATGGGGTTGTTTGTAATTTTGTGCAGTGCTGATAGCAGAAAATTTTGTTTCAGGAGCTATGTAAAAGATAAAGAAATAAATTTGCTTTATTGCCTGAATTTTATAAATTTTCTCAGTTCTCAGATAATCTTCTACAGATAAATGCCACCCTACTGCTGATAAGAGCAGAAGATAAATAACACTGCACATTTTAAATGTCATGTACTTTGAATTCTGTACTATGCTCTTAGAAATGAATCCATAAGAGAAAGAGAAAATGCTAAATAAAGATGGCGATGACTCTTACATTCTGGTGCTGCTGGTCTTGTTGATGATAACAGATTTTCCTGTTTGATCCACATTGTGATCCAATCCAAAGTAAGCCGCCACCCGATGGACCAGCATCCTCTGGTACGAAGACATCTGAGGGAACTTTTTATAATGGTTGCTAGAGCAGAGTTAGGATAGAAAGTGGAATCAGCATTTTCATTTCTCACCCAGTGCGCATTTTACAGGTTCATACATGACACTATTATTCTGTCATCCAAATCACTAAGCATGTTTCATTTCTGGAAGCACTTAATATCTTTATTTCCAGATAAATCTCACCCTCACTATAGACTTATCGATTGAACCACCATAAGGATCGTCCTTTCATAGCGGCCCATTTCTCTTGCCAACGAGAACTTAATGTCTGTGAGAGAGTGGTCTGTTTCAGTCCGTGATACCTTATCAATGGAGCCAGGCAGAGGACAAATGATATGACATAACGCACGATTGCAGATGCCTATCTGGAGATGTGTTATTACCAGGTTTACACTGAAAGCAGCACAATTATTTCCAGGCATAACTGACTGCAGCCAGCTGGAGCCCATTAAAAAACTATAATAAAAATGAAAAGGGTCGCTTCTTGTTACAGCTACTCTATGCTAATCAGCAGCCCCCTGTTTATAGCCATTTTGTCAGGAATTTAACAAGCAGGAGCACACGTGGTCCAAGCAACAATTCCCATCAATGTATGACTCCCAGTTCCAATAACATCTCTGTGTAACAAATCAAGAGACATATTAAACAATGCTTTATCTATCCTAAATCATTTCAGAATGAATAATTTAACCAAAATACTAAACTAAGACACATTGTAAAATTCACCAGCATCACAATTTAACATACTTGTTGTCACCAATGAAATCAATAATTTCCTGCTCCATTTTCAAGAGAATCATCCTGTCCCTGAAAAACAAACATTAAAATGAAAGGTTTTATGTACTTTCAGTTTCCCGAGGAAAGATTTCTTTTTTAGTTTGTTTTTTTTTAAAGTATGGGAAAGATTTTAAAATGTGTGATTAGAAATTTATTCCAAAAAGGTTTTTCCTTTCTGAAATATGTTGATCATGTTATTTGTATATTATTTCATTTTATGGATTATTTTTCCTTAGTACATGCGCACAGGCAGAAGAGTGCATGTTCATTTTGAGAAACTGTTATATGTATGTATCTTGCTCATTTTTAAGCCCTTAATTTCTCCTTTCTCTTCCCTCCCACCCTGCTTTGACACCACTTTCTCTGTCCAGAATTTATCTATCCTGAAGATTATTTTATTTGTTAACTGTTGTATAATACAGTACCTAAATTTTGTGGTCTTAATGGTAGTAACATGCAATTATTAGGATCATAAACCACAATAAATGATATATTTTAGATTAACAGTAATTAGAACAAGCAAAGCGTAAGTATTGACTATAATTGACTATAGAAAGGTTTATAACAACACTGAAACACAATCAGCTTATTTAACATGGGTGAATGTTTAAATCAGGGAAGGTATCTCCTTTTGACAACTGTCTTCTTAAAATTGGATTAATAACTTTGCAGCATTCTGTTTGCTCTAAAAATAAAGGTTTAGGCAATGATTTACCTGGAGTTATTCTTTAAAGTATTAATCAAAAACTCGTGCAAGTCTATGCCTGTAGAATCCGTATATTCTTGGCTGCAGTCTGAAACAAATAGCAAGGCAGTGCTGTCAGAAACGCTGGTGGGAACATGTAGCAGAAAATATATTCCCCGCTTTCCTCATCTCCCTCCTGCTTAGGTAAATTTTAGGTGAAATTATTAACATGCAAATACGTAATTCAAAGTAGAAACCTGGCAGTATCTAATCACAATAAAAATGAGATTTAAGGATTGAAAAGATCTTGACTGTGGAAAGACCCTAACATCACAGGAGGGGCAGTGAGCGCAGCGGGTAGCTGGGGCATGAGCCTGTTACTTCTGCAGGGTGGGCAGCCCGGGCTGGCCTTCACAGGACAGGCACTCCCAGCCCAAGGAAAGCCTGGGGGCTTGAGACTCCCTGGGACCCGCTTCCTCCCCAAGCGGAGAAGGTAAAAGTAAAACTTTTCTGGTATTAATATCAATCTAAGTATTGATCCGTACAAGACACGGGGGACAATAAATATTTCCAAGTCTTTCAGATCTGCTGATGTTGGAAAAAGTTTAACTTCCAACACCAGTTTAGAAACATGAACTCCTTTATTCTTGTGTGCACCCTGAGTTTCAGACCTGCTGTCGCACAGACAGACATTGTGTGTCAAACTTTGGTCACAGGTCACAAGACAAGGGGTCATTATGGTTCCTTAACTTATGAGATGTCTAATTCCTTCTTAGTTTCATTTTAGAAACCGTATTAAAAGGCTATTTACTCTTGACATACTTCATGTCAATTTAAGTGAGTTTCATTTTGTGTAGGGGTATATATGGCACTAATTTTAAGGGGCTCAGTTATAGGTTTGCAGTTTTAGAAAGAACAAATTTTTAGGGGAATCTATTCATTAAAGTAGGGTGTATATTTTTAAATGAGAAATTACGTGACAGTGTATAAGCAAAGAAACCAAAGTGACCCATAAAATGTCAATTAGGTTCCAATGACCATCTATCTGTGCTTTAGAGACCATATCATTTACATAGGGGACAGTCTTAGTCCAGTTGCTATGGTCTTTTTTTTTTGAGACAGGGTCTCACTTTGTAGTTCAGGCTGGCCCTGAGCTCACTATGTAGCCCAGGCAAGCCTTGAATTCAGCAGTCCTCCTGCCTCTGCCTCCCGAGTGCTGTGATTACAGGTCAGTTGCTATGGTCTTTTAAAATAAATGCGAGAGTTAAGGTATCGAACTGGTTATCATCATTATTTATTTACCAATCCAAATAAATTGGTCTAATAAACTTTAGTTTGAAGACAGATTTATATTTACTCTTTTGCACAAACTTGCAATTAAAAAACAGGAGATTCAAGTTTGAATCCAAAGAAACACACACTCCTTAAAAAAAAAAAAAACTGTTTAGCTATACAAATAAGGGACCGTGAATAGAAAGAAAATCAAGTTCACACCTTTTACAAACACACACCTGTACCAGGATAAAATAATATGCAGTTGTTGGGAGGTGACTTGTCTGGATGCATGATAATGGATTCTGGGACTACATGCGAGCCCCAACAGTAAACTGAGGAAACATTTTCACATTCACCTTTGGATAACATTCTGATCTTGGGTTTTTCAGAGGATTTCTCTTTGTTTTTATCCTTTTCTTTTTCTCTTTCAGAGTCATCTTTCCTAGATTTTTCCTCCTCTTGTAGGCTGGGGAAACTGGAAAGCTGTAAATGAATTGATTCCTGTTGGGGAAAAAAAATATAATAATTTAGGGCCAGATTTAATAATCTCTGTCTGGTTTCCATTTTGCATAGAAGTTATTAATAACAAGAAAAATGAAAGCCAGGTGCAGATTTCTTTTTCTTAAATGGTAAAAAATTAAACCTGTCAGAAATAATTGCCCTTTAAGGTGAACTGAACTTCAGAAGTCAACGGGAGGTCAGGAGAAACACCTAGTACTGAAACTTTGCCTCATGAATATTAATTTTAACTTAGCTGAGTTCCTACAGATCAAAACTCCTGTTTTGTTCTACAGTTTTATTTTTAAACACCTAACAGAAATCCCTCTATCAGTAAGATCACATCAGAGAAGCTGTCATGTTTAAAGAAGGCTTCTGAAGTATATTTCTCTACCTCCTTATAGGGAGAAACTGGCACAAAGACAGATTTCATGAATTATAATCACAGATAAAACCAATATAAAGGATACCACATAGCCAATTTATAATATAAAATCTATTTCGTAGCCTTGTCAACAATGATTTCTCCTACTATGAAACACCAAAGTATATAACTACAGGAATCTCCAGGATGGATTGTCATAATTGTTTATAAATGGCATTGAGAAATTATTTTAATGTATTGCTATAATAAACACTGGTCTCTTAGAAAGCATAGCAAGTAAAATGTACTTTTTGTAAATTATACAAAATACTTATTATATTTTTTAATATTAGTTTTTTTCCAAAATATTAGTCTTTTGAGCCAGCATATGGCATGATTAACCTTTTATAATATTAGAATGGGGTACATTGTTATTTATTTTGTGCTAAGGCCATTTTTTACAAATTCACATATATCAGTCAATTGTTTAGTAGTACATTTACTGTTTTGAAGAAGAATGAGCCAAATTATGTTTTTTAGTTTTTTTAAAGTCTATGCTATGATTAAAACTATGACAAATTACACAACATTAAGCCCACTGATTCTTATGTAATAGATCACTTGATGGGAAAGCTGTCTTCTCATAATATTAAAATTTATGACGTAGGGGAAAAATATTCCCAGTGACTAATAGTGTCTCTTGTGGAAAACTAAGCTGATGTTTCCTCCACATGTGACTCAGCCAATGCCTGTGCATCCTCCAAGTGCGGCCATTTTGGGACTCATAATGGTTCTGAGTAAATACGGCGAACAGGCGCACAACAAAAGCCAAGTCGCTTTCTGTCAGGAAACTGAGTGGAAGAGAGGGGCCCTACTGTGAACTCCTGGCTAGAATAAAATTATCACTCAAGTAGAAAAAGCCCCATCCTGTAGAGGATGAAGTAAAAACCTATTCTAATCGCACATATTTAGCTAAGCTAGGTTTTCTGACTTCCATGTATTTCCTGGGGATGGATGAATAGATTAGATAGATAGATGATAGCTAGATAGCTAGATAGCTAGCTAGATAGATAGATAGATAGATAGATAGATAGATAGATAGATAGATAGATGAAATCTATAAAAATGAATGTAATTTGATTATAGAGTTTTTCATCACGTGGGGTACCAGTGCCCTCAGCTGTAAAGGTTCTAGTAGGTTCCAGTGCTATGACTCACTTTGGTTTGCTCAGAGAAACATTTGTGAGAACATTTCTGAACAAGAAAACATGGAAAGGGCTTGTGGAGGGAGGAAAATCAATTCATTGACCAGAGGGGAGAGTGTAGGTAACCAGGCTATAAAAGTGGTCTCATCGCTTCTTCAAAATGAACTCAGCCATCCAGCCTCTGTAAATCTGAATCTAAAATCCAAGTGACTTGGAAATAGATCAGAGAGGCAAGAGCGAGGTTACAAGGACATCACTATAAAAGAATGTACACTCTGAGGCCACGTGTTGACAAATAGCATACTCAGAAAAGCCCTACCCTTATATACATAAATACACATTATGGTGTTGAAAGAACACACAAAAGTGCTTTAGAGTTGGTAAAAAACAATCTGTAATTTTTTAATATTTTTATTGATATGCTCAATAATAAAATACAAGTGTTAATAAATACATTGATACAGGATAAGTTTATATCCAACAACAGTAAAAGAGTGATTCAAATTGCAGCAATACACTGATAGGTAAATACTGTGACATTAGAAAAGCAAACTTCCTTTAACTTAAGGACAGACTGAATCATCAGGTCTGGGGTCTGAGATCAAGTAATACAGGTAGCAAGAATTTTTCCCACACAGGAAAATGAAGGCAGTTTTCCAAATACTGTGAATATACAAACACTGGGAAAGCAATACAATCCATGGACTGTGTACTTCTGCATTGTTTTTTGAGATTCAACGCACACATTTTGTAAGTGCCGGTGGTATCTAATGAAGGCATTGCATGTAAGCTCAAAGATCTGCTTCTTTTATTCTCTAAAAAGGTAGCTTGGCCTCTTGCTTGCATGTGTGCCTGGTATTTTCTCTCAGCCCCTGTCCCCACGACTCCTCAGCTAGCCATAGAAAAGCTTGTAGGCTCTAATTCTCTCCTACAAAGCTGGTCTTGCTGTCTGGGCTTGGAACCAGCAGGAACAAAGCACCGTTTGCATCTGATTTCTCTGCACCGATTGTATGGAGAAACTAGACTTAGGTCCACGTTGGGCACTATGATACAGATGATCTCTTAGGATTTTTCATCCTGTGCCTTGTCAAACGGGACAAAAAGCAGATTAAATCTGTAAAAGGCTGACCTCCTCTGCCTGGCAGTAGTAGGGGGCAGCTAGGGCATTACTTCTCCAGAGTCTGTCATTCTGCAGTTAACATGTAGCATGTGCAGTACATTACAAGCCATCAATCAAGATTTAATAATACAGGCCGTGATATTCACATTATTCCTCCTTCTCAATCTCCATTAAAAAATAGAAGCACAGATAAAATGCTGAAGAAAAGCCACACATTCTCAGAGCCCAAGAAAAAGAAAGCATGGGCGGGAGACACAGTACTAGCTACTGAATGATAGCCTGTCCATGCCTTATGACATGAGTGGCAGGTTAAGAAAATGAGACTAGCAAAAAAATATATATATATTCTTAGGACAAAAATCCATACAGAATTTATTTTTGGTCCTTTTAAGAAAGTGCTCTCAATGCTCTCTGTGTTGATGAATGTGAAGAGAATTTAGAGTATTTCAATTAAAGTCAAAAGAAAAAAGCAAAATAAAACCAAAGAAAAATAATGATGTCTGACTCAAATTTCTTCCCCTGGGCTTGAATATATCTAAAACGATTTCTAGACAATGGCTTTTGTCTTGACTGCTTTCAGCCTTTAATAAAATGAGCAAAACTTCAGCAGCAAGACTAGTTTTATAATGTAGGCTAATGTAATGCCTACATGGCAAGCAAGAATAAATACATGAAGTTTTCTATTTTATTACAGAAGAATTTTTTTGAATTTAAATATTTTAGAGCCAAATAATCTTGCTGAAAGGAGCAAAAAGAAAGGTGAGTATATGCAGTGATATTTTAATAACTTTAACTCAAATCACCATCAGATCAGATTCACTTCTGGACAAGTTCTGCAGTATTGAGAGGTCTCCACCTAAGGCCATAAAATCATTTCTCCAAAGTTCAATGCACCTTATTCACTATTTCTTAAGTTTCATACAAGTCATCAGTTGTTTGTTATAGGCAAGTGCATTTGGGGGAACTGAGAGGTAAGAGAGTTATCTCCCACAAGGAAGGAGACAGATATTTAGGGTTATATTTGGTTCAACCTTATCAAGAGAGCCTTTGAGGAAATTCAGCACTACTGTGCTTACTTTTCATTTAAATTTTAATCTAAATTCTTTTGAATTCCTTTCCGTTTGCAGTTTTCAGAGAGTCTGGAAAAAAAACAAACGCAATACTCTGAGATAAACTTTTAAACTATTTTAGAATGTCTCACAAATAGGGGTGATACAAGGAAACTACTCTCTTGAGTTATATTTTTCTCCCCCAAAACACCATTTAGCCAGAATAATCATGCACACAAAGATGAACCTGGCTCATGCAGGTAATGGTAGTGACAGGCATATACCTGATCCTGAAGACTTTCACCTCCTGGTCTGGCCGAGGACTCCTCACAGACAGCAAGACTGCGAGTCAGTTTACCTTTCCCAGCTCCTGACTGGGGTGGAGGGAGAAAAGGGGATAAAAGGAAAAGAAAGAAAGCAAATGCAAAGCACCCTCAGACTGTCAAATCGCCTCCAGAGCTGCCTGTCGCTGTCAGGTCAGCAAGCCCGCTGCCCAGCGCTGTCCACACAGGTGGAAAGCCCCCGGTGGCCTTGCTGACGGGGTCGCTAGTGGAGGACAATGTGAACGAATTCGAGCTCACAGTGCTCAGCACATTGGGAACATAAGAAGGGGGATCTGGATTGACTTTGTGAAACTACCAGGAGAAAAAAAGTGGCAAAATGAACTTTCACTAAGTGTGGAGGGCATTTGACTAAGAAGATGGCTCAAAGGAGAAAGAATGGTTACTAAAGAGCAGAACCTGCTTACTTTAGGGCAAAAATCAGTCTGTGAGACTAAAACATCTATTTCAAATTTTACTTAGAATAAGAACAAAACACGCCTGTTTTGTCCAGTCTTGAAGTATGAATATAGGACCAAATATATACATTCACATCTATTTAAGCTCCACATATGCTGATTTAAAAATACACGGAGCAAGATAGAAGATATTCCTGACCGCCATCATATGCGAAGCAGACACACAGTCATCTGAGTTCTTAGCAGACCCCTTAACTCTAACACAAAACGTGCCATCTGTACCCACGATACGGTGGTCTATGGAGGTGGTCTCAACAACCTTACCTTGGATTTTCTTCTCTCTTGATTCTGAGCTGCCAGCCGCCGCTGTATGTTAGAAAAACAATAAACAGTAAAAGGACAGACGAGAGAGAGAGAGAGAGAGAGAGAGAGAGAGAGAGAGAGAGTGTGTGTGTGTGTGAGTGTGTGTGTGTGTGCACGCGCATCACTGTCATCCACAGGAGTGAAACACACAGTGACAGAAGCAAGACACTGCAAATACTAGGAAGGACCCCTCCTGCCCTAACTCCACAGACCTTGTAGCCTTTGATTTTGTGTCTCTGTCTCTTTCTGTCTCTCTGTCCCTATCTCTGTCTTTCTCTCTCTCAAATACAGGAGACCAAAGAACCAGCCTTGAAGGGTCTGCTCTTGCTAACTACTGATACATAAACCAGTTAATATTTTTGTATTTAGTGCTAGGAAATCCACACTTACATCCTGCTTGCAAGTTCCATTCATCCATTTATGTTCCCTCCACCGAATCTCTTTCTCTTATAAATCATAGTTTATTTAATCACAGTACTTTTTTTTTTTGCTTCCTTCAACCACTCGAGCTCCAACCTCACTTCCAACCCACCTTCCAGTATTCTGACTCTCCGGCTACTTGTCTAGGGCTTTGGATTGTTGGTAGTTTCTCACGAAACAGTAAATTTGTTTTAGAAATGACCTAAAGCTTCCTTTCGAGATTGGCACTGACATTCTACATGAGCTAGCCATTTGTACTGGAACCCTGTAGGCAAATACAAAATTCAATAAATGATTTTTAAAAAGATATCTTTTCATTTTAAAAGACATTTCAGAGTATGGTTCAGAAGACAACTAATAACTGATGAATGAGTTATCATTAAAGATTTACTCATCCTTTAATCAATCTCTTTAACAAGAAGAAACCTCTCAAAGGATTGTGGAAACGAAGGCAAGGAAAGGCACACGGTGGCGTGGGGGAGGGGCCTCTCCAGGCTCACCTGCAGCTCCAGCTTCTCCTCTTCATCCAGACTTTCCGATTTCACTATGCCGTTCTCCGGAGCGGCCGCCTCCTGCCCGGTCCTTCCCTCCTCCACGATAGCCTGGTTCAGGTCTCCCTGCTCAGACATCTTCACAGAGGCAAATCAAAACAAAGCCTTATGCCCTAGGGGTTAAGATGCCAGAAAATAAAGTCAGTGCAGGTGAAAAAGTCTACTCCTGTTCCTGAAATTCATGGCTCCTTTTGTGTTCAAGTTCTAAGGAGCAACTGAGGCATTCTCACCCGTTCTGTAGAAAAAAGAAGAAACCAAGATGAAATCCAACACCCAAGAAACACATCGGTGCAAATGGGGCTGCACACTCACGTGCACACTTGTGACACACCTCACCATCAAAAAGCACCGACAGATCTGAAGCAGAGACACAGAACTTGCCCACAGTCACCAGCCCCAGGCCCCGTCCGGAGGAGGAAGGAAGGCAAAGGAGCAGGCCTCCTTCAGCTCCGGGTCAGGGAGTCGCACCGCTGCTCCTCGGCCTCTCTGAGAGGACTCAAGACAGGTGTAAAGCTTCAACTGTGCCTTACTTCCCCAGGTAAAAGGATGCAGCAGGCTCTCCGTGGGCCAAAAAATCAGCCGGAGAAGTAGTAATTCAGCATAAACATGAGATAAACCTCTCAGGGTCAACATTTCAAGTCTTTAAGCTGACAGCTCCATTATTAAAAGTGTGAGGCTCGCGCAGACTCCCGTCAGTTGCCGCTGCTGCTGCTGCAAGATTCTGCGGCAGGAAGCCCTTGGCAGGGAGCTCGGATGAGGCCGCTGCTGCTGAACTCCAGTCCTCTGGCTCACAATAGACTACTGTGCACACACCGGCAATGGCTTTTCAAAGTTAAAGCCTATTACTATTGTTTTCTTCTGTCCTACCTGCTTAAAATACCCGACACTTCTCCTTCTGAACTGTTGTCTCATAAATAAGGATCATGAATAATTCTTCCCCATTTTTAAGCTCTGATAAAGAAAGGAAGGAAAGGAGGAAGGGAAGGGAGAAGGAAGGAAGAAAGGAAGGGGGAGAGGCAAATAATAATATAAGAATGGAAGGAGAGAGGGACTGAAAGGAAGGAAAGAGAGCAAAGCACTGCACGCTGCAGTTTAGTGTGAATTCTTTCTAAAAAAATTTCCAAACCATAACTGTCCTATTCCCAGACGTTACAGTGGTAATTATTATTGGACAAATAATTGCACTGATATGTTCTCTGAGAGTATTTAGCTGCCATTTACTAACTTGAAAACTTTATTTCCAACTGCAAATAAGAAACAGGAGAAAAATTGACACCACAGCAATTTTTATTGCAAATCTGCTAAAATCTACCATGACAGAACAGATGGTATGTAATGATGTCTTTAAAATACACAGGCTAATTTGGCAAAGGATTGTGGGAATGGAAAAGAAAAGTTTTCCCAAAGGGCCAGGGTTTGGTCTGAGAGTGAACAGTGACCAGTGCTTTCAAGTTTGGGAAGGTTCAACCAGCATGTTTCTCTCAAATATTAGTGGCACTCGGTGTATGCTGTTAACAAAATTAAAAAATGCATTTCCCAAAACCAAACAGCTTGTTTTCTTTATGTTTTGAGTAAAGTAAGAAGAAAGGATTTCTCACTGCCCTAAATCATTTTGGAGAGCAGTTCAATAAAATAGATTATGATGAGATTAAACTTGGGTCAAACACACTGAGGTCCAGTTTTCCAAACTGCAAGCCCTGATCTCGACCATGCCCATTAGAGTTGGAGCCACTGGACCATTCTGCACAAAGAGGCACGTTTATGGAATGATAGCGAAGCGCAGGCGAGATGACAGCCAGAGGAGACCTTTACCTTTCCCGGAGAGCTCCTGCCGGAGGCCTTGGCGACTGACTAGCGGCTTCTGTCGTCCTGCACCGGGAAAATCCACACAAATGATCAGAGGCAGCTGGAGTCCCATGTCCCCATTAACAGTGCGGAAGGCCCATCTCCATGCGGCTCCCTTACACACTTTGACACATCATTGTCAACCTGAAAAAAAGATGAAAAGTAAATAATAATAAGTGCAATAAACATGGTAGGGTGAAGGACAAAAAGGACTGGGTTTCTAAAGCTAATGACCAGCTTCCAGCAAATCACGTTCACAGCTCAATTCAGTTCCACCTGTCTCGAGCTGGCTGCTTCTTCTCTAATGAAGGCTACAGCCGGCTGTTCAAGTCAGAACGGCACCTACGCAAGGAGCTAAAATTAACAATTGCATTATGCACCGAAGATTACTCACTTCAATTTTAACCTTTTTTAGTGAAATCTCGCACTTTGTATTTAAAAAAAAAAAAAAAAAAAACAAGCTTGTGTGTTTGCCTCCATGAGACTCAAGATCACCTATGAGCAAGTCTTGCTTCAGTTTTTTAACCAAAGCCTTTGTCTTAATTATAGATTAATGTTATGGATTTGAATTGATTCTGTGACTGTTTCTTTATGAAAGTTACCTTAATAAAGAACACTTAAAGGTTTTGATTTAATGAGCCATTGTCTACAAAGTTTTAAAATAGGACAAGATACGAGACAAGTACCCTAATGGTCTGGCTGAGAGCTCTTTTCTTTCTAACTACAGTTTGGAAAGAATTTCTAATTTCCTGCTGTACGGTGGGTGAGCAATCTATCTCCACCCCCCCCATCAGGGGCCAGCTGAGCGTTCTGTCTGACAGCAAAGAAACATCGTCAGAGGGATTCAGCAGATTTGTAAGCTCCTAGCCTGCTGAAAACAATCCACGCTATAATATGTACTTTCTTATTCTCACAACTCCTTCAGGAGCAGCGGCGAAGACAGCTTGAATGCAAACACAGAGACGGGCTCCTAATAACATTTGCCAAAACCAAGCTGTATCTCGTGCCTTTTTGCTGTAACTCTTCTTGAGGGTACACCAGATAGCTCCGACAGCACACACACCTCTCCTGTCATATCGCAGTCTATGAAAATAATAAGGGCATCCCAGTTATTGCCTCTGAAGACTGAAACTTATTTTTCCTCCCCGCCATGCTTTCCCCACAAGTTTAAACGAGCCAAACTGGTTCATCCCAGGATACTACCATGCCCACATTAACAACACATTAGGTTATAAAGCCATTTGTTGTACAAAAGCCATGCACCTGTTGAAAATTCAGTCATTTAAACAATCAATAATTCTGGATGATTTACACCTTACCAATGGATAGCCAGCCTTAAAATACGAATCTTTTGTTGTCATAAGTCACACACTTATTGAGAGATAAACTAGGATGAATTTAGAGCAAAATAAATTGCTAATGAGCAGTGATTTTAAATTTTTAAATTTTAATCAGTCTTACCACGGTTACTAGAGCTAACAATATTAAACAGAAATTGCTATGTCTCAAAATTATGATCTCCTTAGTCAACGAGCCCATTATCTAATAAGCTTTAGAATAACTAACGTCAATGATATATGAAATTACCAAATGATTTTTGTATTCTCTTTTCCTTTTCCCAAGTTGAATGAAGCTGTCAACAATTACTGCAAACCGCTGGCCTTTTCCTAAGTCTTATGTTTTCACAGGGAAGGTAATAATCCCCCAGGGTAAGAGCAGCGCGCCTTCAGAGCTAAGCCCCGGATCCACGAGTCCAGCTTCAGTAGGAGGATGCAAGATATAGCTCTTTCCATGTGCAAGGAAAGAACAAGTGATATTCACGTAACCAACTCAAGCGCTAACAGCCTGGATAGATGGGTGTGCGTAATTACCAGCACACATTTTGAAATAGCACTGAGCTCTAAAGTCACCGAGGTATTATTCTTGCATGCCTGAATCATAAAGTCATCATCCACCAAGATAAAAGGGAATACGGGCATATGGGAGTGAGCAAAGATGAACATATGGATCACAAATATTTTTGTAACTGATTAAAATTGTTCTCTTTGCTGAGAATGCGGTGCCAAGAAATGAGCCCTACTCCAGTCTCTGTTCTCCAAAGTAACCCCACTCTTCCACTGCCTTTTAATCTGTCTGGTCCAAGTTTTAGCATTTTCACAAAGAATAAAAACTATATATAACAGAAATTTTCTGCCAGATTTTGTTAGTAAACACTCTGACCAAATTTTAATTTTTATAATTGGAATGATGGGAAAAGAAGGCAGAGACTGTGTGCAAATAGACCAGAGAGAAGTTGTTCTAGTTGTTCTGGTGACAACAGTATTTAACCATAACTGTGGGGGCATCGCGCAGCCATTTACAAGGAAGAAAATGACTAAATTAACCATCACTTCACACATACTTGCATTGCTTCTCATGGTTTTTTGTTTGTTTTGTTTTGTTTTGTTTTTTGAGACAGGGTCTTGCTTTGTAGTTCAGGCTGGCCCTGAGCTCACTATGTAGCCCAGGCAAGCCTTGAACTCAGCAATCCTCCTGCCACTGCCTCCTGAGGCGCCAGAACCTCTGAGCTAAATCTCCGGTACCTGTTTCTCATTTCTTAGATTGTTTTTGCAGTTGAAATAAGAGCAAGTAGAACTGTGGGTCTATGAAAAAGGAAAGACGAGAAAGGCCAATTAAAGCAGACATATTCTGTCGTTTATCACTAACAACAAACTGTGCCCTAATTGTGTGTGTGTACACACATGCATGTGTTGTGTGTGTTACCTACTGTATACTAATCACTGTGTTGCCATTGTAAGCAAAGAAAGCTTAGGATCTGATCACATTCCAGCACGGACCTAGTTCTCTGGGCATATTTATATGGGAAATTAAAGTTGAATTTTATCTGCAAGTAGAAAAACTTGCTTTATTTGTTGCCTTCATCATATTACATTAAAAATTAACAGAGGCAACTAATCTTCTCCCAAGTCAATACAGATTCTTTATACTAAAGCAACCCAGTCAAGATTTATTTATTTAGATAATTACAATGTTTTTTCAACATGTACCCGCTCTGTTTCTTCAGCTGGTCACAGCTCTGAAAGTTAAAACCAGTTGCAAACTGTGCCAAGAGTGGTGTCTCAGTTTGCCCTAGAAGGTGTATCAATACTGCAGAGTCATGTAAGCTAAAATGCAACATATTCTCAAAGCACTTAAAGGATTTGAAGACAGTAAAAATTTTTGAAATGTAATCTTTCAGAACTAAGGGACACAACATCGACGCATACAACATTAAAATTTAAGAAAGAATAAAAATAATTGCATGGCTCAATGGTATGACCCGAGGGTATAGATCAGTACATTTATCTTTAGCAAATCTAAAATCTTCCCAAGGCAACAAAAAATATCTGTGAGAACTTGTCACATAAACTTAATTTCTTAAGAAAGTTTATACTATATAAGAGAGACATTCAGTGAGGAACTCTATCCTTTAACTAAACTCTTTTTGACTGGCCAAATACACAGACATTCTATAGGATTCTTGAGCTATCATTTAAATGACAAAATTACCAGAGAACTATTTGGGAGGAAGAACTGAGGAGGATAAACATCCCTTTGAGAAATGGAATGAGGATTTTAGGGAATTGTAATGTTTTACATAAAGATTCTTATTTATGCTTGATCTCAGGGCCAGGCAGTTTAAAGTGGAGTGCCTCACATGCTGGCTTTCACCTTTCCTTCTTTAACTATAGTAATCAAAATAGAAAAATAACCTAGATTTACATTTAGCAGAATTCCAGCAACGAAAAGGATGCATGCAGAGCTTTGAGCATAAAAGCATCTCCACAATAATAGCAGTGTCTTTAAAACTAACGGGGTCTGATAGAAACGAAGACCATCAGAGGGAAGAGGACACTGTCTCACTTCCCTGTTCTTTTAAGGAACCTGGGCTGAGCTTCCACTATGTACAAAGACAGTCTACAATGTGTGATATTTAGAGCAAATAACACAATCTCAGTGTGATTTTTCTTCCTGACTATAACATAAAGAAATAAACAATAAATATATTTGGGGAGATATATTTCAGAAAATCAAAATCAAAAACTGTTAGTACAAGAAGGGAACTTAATATTCTACTTGAGACATTTCCTTTGACACACTGACAGCACACACGTACATACAGAGATTTGTTCTATGGATGTGATCTGCCATGTATTTGATTTCTTAAGTACCGCATAAACTGTATCATCATACCAGCAGTCTTGTCTGTGTAAGATAAGCTTTGTTCTTCATCTATATAGTGCGGACTCTACCAGAATAAAGAGGTCAGGTAGGAATATATGATGTTCAGAGAACATTTTCACCTCTATCAGTACAGTCAATGTGGTCACAGCAAAGAAGGATGACAAACACCATTCTTAAGAAAAAGAAAGAAAGAAAACTCTGCAAATGTTTTTTTGTTCTTTTCCCTTGCAAATTTGACTCTGCACATGGTCTAGGTGCAGTACAAATTTCAGGTTGTCAGTTAGTAATCTGGATGAGAAACCTGGATGGAAGGGAGCAATAGGTTGGGAGAGGTTTGATTACAAGGGAACATTTTTTTTTTTTTTTGAGACAGGGTCTCGCTTTGTAGTTCAGGCTTGGCCTGAGCTCACTATGTAGCCCAGACAAGCCTCGAACTCAGCAATCCTCCTGCCTCTGCCTCCGGAGTGCTGGGATGACAGGCGTGAGCCACCACGCCCGGCACTGTGGTATGTGGTACTGAGTCCTGGTGGGTGTGGGTCACCACGCCTAGCACTGTATGTGGTTACCGGGATCGAACTCAGGGCCTTGTGCTTGCGAGGCAGGCGCCGGAACCACTGAGCTAAATCTCTGGCCCCATGGGAACAGTTTTCTGAACATTTTTCATTGCAGAGAAGGAAAAAATATGTGGCCAAAGTCAGTGACACAGAGACTAGGGTCCATAACCCAGCTGCCATGTACGAAATAAGCCGAGACTCTGGTAGCAGCACTGAGCACTGTAAGGAGTCCAAGGGTTCTGAAATGCCCTCAGCTTTTCTAATTCATGCAAATCTAATCACTCCCTCCTATTTGCAATACGATTCTATTAAGAGACTATGTGTGGTTTATCCATACGAGGCGGTGTCATCAATCCTCGATGAAGTGTAAGAAGTGTGAGTAACCAGAGAACCCTGCAAAGACCTCGAGACAGGCTAATGTGCTGATGCTCAGACCAGTGTTTAGACAAGATCTACCACTATACGGTGGTGGAGCTGGGTCAAAAACAGTCACTTTGGCTTGGGGACTGCAGTTCTCTTTAAATTACTCTTGCTCCTACAATGATATCTCTAAAAGAAATCAAACTGATTATTTAGAATGTTTCAGGGAAGATTCATACATTGGTTTCACGGGCTATCTGTCTTGGGTCCTCAAAATGAACCCACAAATATTACACAGACACTGAATGAGCATATCTTCTGCAGGTGGCCTGTGCTCCTTTCTCGATTTTACCCCCAAAACCTCACCTGCATGGACATACTTGGACTTCCCGACGCTCTGCTCGTTTGTTTCTGAAAACTCTGAAATCCCATAAACCATGGCAAGCAGAACCCTCCTTTCGCCTGCCAGCTATCAGCCCAGTTTCCTCCTCCCACGCCGACAGCTCACAGTGCAAGTTTTTTCAGAGGCCACGTGAGAAATCACACGTCTCCATGATTCGCAGATGAAGTCTACCCAGGTTCTAAGGAACGTATGATAATTTTTGCATGTGAAATGATTGATTAGAACCTCTCATGAGGCAGGAAGTCACGTACCAGTCATAAATGAGTGTCTCCAATCTTCAAGCAAAAATCCAGGATCGCAGGCTTAAAGCAGTAGCTTTGTCAATTCATGCAAATTAAAACAAATTTTCCAAAATCTTATAAATACAGGTGGAATCTCTCAGATAATTACACTATACGGCTTTACAAAAGAAAAAATATTATTTAATGGTTAGAAATCCCAAGATGCTACAGAATCATACTGAATACTTTTGTCTGTGTCACCGCACTGTATTCTCCTTTACTGGGCAGCAGCGTTATAGGGAAGGGGGAGAGTGATCCCCAAAATGATGTGCTTCCTGGGCTCACAGATACCAGATTTCAAAGTCCACATTCAGTTCTAATCAGCTAAGACACTGCTTTAAATTTCTTCTTCTTTCTGAATGCTAAGGCAATAATCCATAATTTATTTCCAGTTATTTATATTGCAAATACTCTATAATGGAACAAAGAAATCGCAAACTTTGTATTTTCTGATCTGGCTTGAAGGATAAAAAATGCAAAGTTAACCACGAAGAGAAAAGACATTTTAAAAGCAAAGTGAAATATTAATTTTAAAAATATAACTGGCATATCTGACATGAACTCTATCTCCTGCATTTCTACAAGAAGTGAAAAAAGCACCTGTCATTTCAAAACAATGAAATTTAGCAGATGTGACGCAGTTACAGGTGCCAGAGTGGGAGCTAAATGTTTGAGTTATTAAAATGTTTCTTCCAGAAAAGAAGAAAAGAGACAGATAAAATGGGCGAAAGTAAATGGGGGAGTTGTTATTTTGTTGTATCTTTGACATGGTTAGGAGAGTCATGTTTATTTTGTACGTATGACTGGGAAAAAAGAGCTCTCCACTACCATGAGCTCTCTGATTTCCCTATGTAAATACTTTATGCAATGCTATAAACAAATACTTTATGTCTTGAAGTTGCTTTTTGAGAACCGCTATTAGCAAATCTTCGTTACTCAATGTAACTGCGAGGAATCAATATACAAGTTTAGATCGATCACCCATGACCCGAGCCCCCTTCACCGTACGGAAAAAACAAACGACTTTTTCCCAAGACGTGAAGGAATGGAAAGGTGGTTCTTAAAAATAAATGTAGGCAAAATGTAGGCCTATAGAATCTGTGATTGCAAGAACTATGATCATAGGAGGTACACTGCTGTCTCAAAGTGGAGGAAGAGCAACAGCAGCGAATATCCTATCAAAAACGCGTGCTGCTAGCCCGAGTAAAGCAGGTCGAATTTCAGAAGACACATGGACCAAGAGCACTTCTAGGTAGGTAGTGTGCGTCCGGGCTGCTATTTTGCGGTAGCGTCTTTCTGAGCAGCTTTTGCTATGTAATTCAGCGGTAGAGCAACACTACCTTTACTGAGTAACAAGTGTCCTTTCTTGAGCGCTGATTACATAGGTAATTTGGGCCTGTGATATAGTTATTGCATTTTACCTTTTCCTCAGCTCCGTCTGTTGTGGTGAGGGAGACAGCAGCTGCCAGCTTGTGCTGTCTGTTCAGGGTCCACTCGTGCTGAGCAGACCTTCAGTCACTGGCCCTTCGGGAGCTCAGCAAGGCGAGCAAACCACTGACAATGTTTAAAATGTGGGCCAGGTAGTAAAAGTCATGTTCCTTCCACTATTTTGTAGGCCAAACAACTGTAAGGATTTCCGATCATGCTGCCTCTTTCTGTATGAAGCCCTAGTACTGAAGAGAGTGACTGGTGCAAAATGAGACTGTGGGCTCCATGAATGAAGCTGCGAGCTCTTTCTGTCGCCCAAACAACAAGGGTGGATAACCTTCCCGTTTCTACATCTCCTACCGAAAAGCCAAACATCGGGTCCCTCGGAGGCCTGTTAAGCACTGTGACAAGGTGAAACTTCTCCCAAAATCTAACCTCAAGCCACTGGGACGTGTACAAGGGCGAAACACAGACATGCTTCTGGATCCGCAGCTCTCCAAAAGGGGACGGCGGACCTATCCATTAGGAGAAGCCTGGCAGCCACCGAGTGGGCATCCACTGCGTGGTCTCTGGACAGAATGCCAGAGGACGCAGGAGACGGAGCTCGCAGCGGTGAAGCCCACTGAACCACGCAGGGAAGCCAACAGAAACGGACTGGAGAGCAAACCAGCCCAGAGGACTAAAGAAAATACAGTACTATAAACAGCATGTGCCACTGCTAATCCTACCCTGTTAGACTTAAGTTTCCTCGAAGGCTTCTGGGATGCTAATTTGAGAAGCAATCTCAAAAGAACGGATGGACATTAACAGAAAATAGGGCCAGAGGGGAAAACATTTTCCTTAAAGGTAAAAAGGAGGGCGATGGATCCCCGCGTGGCAAAATCACAGGCAGATGGTTTTCACCAGGCTCAGGCTACTTCCTGGGTTTTGGGGGGACAGTGAAAGGTGCCCTGTGCAGCGCAGCGGTTGCTTGGATAAGGCACCTCACAGCCGCAGCTTATCAGCCAGTGACCTGAGGGACGAGAGGGTTAGTTTGGCTGAGAGTTTCGGAGTTTTCAGTGCGTGCTCAGTTCGCTCGAAGGTGTGAGAGCACAGGGTACAAAGCCTCTGTGTCCGCAGAGTCCAGGAAACGGAGAACCAGAGAGCGCCAGAGGAAGTTGCCAGGGACCCGATACGGCAGGGCCGCTTCCGTCCGTGAGCTCGCCCGGGCCAGGCGCGCTCCAGCGGTGCTTTCCGAGGCTACGAGACATCTCCAGCCAATCAAGTTGACAACAAAAATTAAGCCTAACAGTGGATCACAGGGCACAGGCTTGTGATCCTGGTGCTCCGGGAGGCCGAGGGAGGAGGGTCGTAATTCAGAAATCAGCCTGAACAGTTTGGCAAGGCAATGAGATTCTGTCTCTAAATAAAGAATAAAAAGGGCTAGGGGCCGGAGGGTTAGCTCAGTGGTTCCGGCGCCTGCCTCGCAAGCACAAGGTCCTGAGTTCGATCCCCCGGTGACCACATACAATGCTGGGCGTGGAGACTCACGCCCACCAGCAATCAATACCTCATACCACAGTGCCGGGCGTGGTGGCTCACGCCTGTCATCCCAGCACTCGGGAGGCAGAGGCAGGAGGATTGCTGAGTTCCAGGCTTGCCTGGGCTACATAGTGAGCTCAGGGCCAGCCTGAACTACAAAGTGAGACCCTGTCTCAAAAAAAAAAAAAAAAGAATAAAAAGGGCTGGAAGCATAGCTCAATATGAAGATTCTAGGTTCAACCTGTAGTAGTGATGAAAGAGAGAGAGAAAGAAAGAGAAAGAGAGAGAAAGAGAAAAAGAGAGAGAGAAAGACTAACTCTACAGACTGCATCAATCACAGGCACAACTTTTTTCTAATGAAAAAAAAAAACCCCTGGGAGCACTCGCTGCTTTTGTGCTCCTTCCAGGTGTCTCATGAAGATGTTTTTTTTCCTTTTTTTTAGAGTGTTCCCTCTCATGGGACTGCAGTTGCAATGGGCTTCATTTTACAAAGTAGAAGGGAATATAACTCATCACGCTTTCCCTCTTCTTTTTTTAGGTCTCGTTAATTTCTGGAACTTTTCTTCTCTTCGTGTTGCTTTTCCTTTTTGCCTACACTGCCTAACACAGAGCTACATGGAAGAACATACTGACAGCATCGCGGACACAGGCAGGAGAAGGAGAAGCCACTCAACACACATGCTGCAGCAAAGCTTCAGTGCCTGAGGAATAATTCGTACTGTCCGCAGATTCTCTGTCAGAAGGTGCCCGTGCAATAGATGAAAGATGAACGCTTTGGACTTTGGCTTAACTGTGTGAGTTTTGTTCTAGTGAGCAGCATTATTTTGTTGGAATTTTTATTTGCTATAATTCGAATTAATGTAAAGAATGGACAGTAAGTTAACCCCAGAGCAGGTGTGAAGCCAATAAAGGGACGAGTCTGGGTTCGGTATCACAAGGGCAGAAGGAGGACCGGCAGAAGTGTTTCACCCAGCGCCTCTGTCCTCGGAAGCCCCGGAAGGAAGCCGGAGAAGAGACAGGAGCTCCAGGCCGGAGAGAGGGGACTCAGAGGTCTGGTGAGGCGAGGTGTGGTTTATCAAAGTGAGTATGCAAAAGAACGTCTCGAAACTTTTAGTTCCAGATGACCAAATCTTTGGCTTCTGTTAAGGTCATGTTACAAAGCGTCCAGTGTTTGAAAAAATTACCAAGATGATGAAGAGCTTAACTCAGGTTCCTGGACAGAGGCCCCCGGGCCAGAGTATCCATGACGGCTGCTCTGCAGGCGGCAAGAAGACAACGCGCATGCATCTCCTGAGAACACCAATAGATAAGCACCTGGCAGGAAAACATTTTCAGGAACTTCACAAGGTGCTAGGGGAGCAAAGCTGTGTTTTTCCCGTACACCCAGGGCTTGGCTACCGGCCAACTGCCTGCTTAGCACCCCTGAGGTGATGTGCATGTCTGCTGAGAGGGGTGGTACATGAGCTCTGGGCCGTCTGGACCAATGCAGACTGGGCCTCCGAGGTCCTGTTCAGAAAATGCCTTCAAGGAAGCACGCGGTTGGTCACCTGGAGAGAGGGGCTGTAGTTTAAGTGTGGTCTGCCTACTGCCACTCAGCGGCAGAACTGAAATCACATAACCACACCCTGCTTCAAAAGACTGATGGGCCGCGGGATTTTCACTTCCGTCCTGACCTCAGCCTGACTTGATGTCATTTTAAAATTTTTTTATCATTTTCATTCTATGTGAAACATTCCCTCTTGAAGAGACAATGTGGAGACGCTTGCATTTACAATGTGCAGGCGACTGTCTTTCTGATGGACTCTTCTTGTACAAACCCTCCGACTGGACCTTTTGTTGGAAGGAAAATGGGTGTTCGCTTTTAGACAACCTCTGCATTTTAAACTAATTAATGCATGCTAACAACTTGGTACAAACAAGTTTGTGTAAGCTCACCCTCCCACTCAGATGCCACTCACGTGCAGCCTTGCTGGCACAATCCAATGTGATATAACGTCCCCGCACTAAAGTAGGGCGAGCTCATCTCTGGCATGGGGGCTGAATTTTGAGTGTTATAACAAGGAACAGAAACATAAGAGAGTACAGTTTTTAAAAGTTCGCATACTCAGGGTACAGGTATGGAAATTTTTAAGGAGAGATGATCCAGCAAAGAACAAAACTTAGGACTTGATATTCCACAGAGATGAAATATCTGTCAATCTAGTGTGATAGGTGATACTTGTCTTTAGAGCTACTGTCTTCTTCATAAAACCTTCGAGATTTGAAACAGAGATAAGGAAGGAGAAGTCAATAGTTGCATCATAGTGCATGGCGAGGCACTTTCAGGAGAAGAATTCTTTTTGTTGGGTTTGATCTCCTTAATAAAATCTGAAGGTCTAAAGTGGGGGAAATTACATGGTAAGAAAAAAATCTCAACCTTTCTCTGCTCATAATGATAAGCAAGAACAAAAGGAATACCGTGTGGCAGGTCCAGCTGACTTTAATTGGCTTGAAAAATTAATATATAAAAGTGGAATACTTGGAGAAATTTGTGCTGAAGCCTGCAATAAATTTTTATTTTCATAAATAGATTTGAAACTCTTAAGACAAAGAAATTCACTTAGGTCTTATTAATAGCATCTTAGCAGAGAGACAACTGTTCATAATGACAGGTAAAAGTATGCTAGGAATATCATTTCCTTACATTTGTTGAAGTATAAAATGTAGGGAAATGTTTTCTCCACTTCAAAGAGTTACACATTTTCACCAGAAACGAGGAGAAGATATAAAATGAATAAGGAACACAATGGGATGTAAGATATTTACATGATGAGGAGAGGAGTCATTTGTAGCTACACACATCAAATAGTTCTAAGCATGTAGACATAAATAACTACTTCTTTACATATCGTGTGGTGCATGTGTGCCTGTGCATGTGTGTAGCTTTGTGTAATTTGAACACTGACTACTTAGAAACATGTAACTGCTCACATTTAACATCCTGTGTGGTTCAATGCAGTTGTTTGGTTTTGGTTCTGAGAGTGCAGTTCCGTAGCTCCCTTTGTGGCCCGACAAGTCCTGTGGGGTCTGGGCATGCGCACAGATGCTGAGTCCAGGCCAGGTCAAACTTCCCCGAACTTCCCAGACTCCTGAGTGACAGAGACAGAAGTCTCCGCCAGAGCACACCGGATGCAGGCTGCAGAGCAATCCACAGGCTTCTCCAAGACGCCAAGCTTACGGTGACTCCCAAAAAGGACATCAAACACTGCCCTCCCTGCATGTGTAAATTTGATAAACAGATTTCAAAAAATAATTTTTCTAAACTGCCCTGATTTAAGTAAAGCCTAACTTATGACGTGGCTTTCTCTTATTATTATTGGTTGAAAAGCCTGGGTTTGGTTGCAGATTTTGTGTTCCGGAACATTATTAGATGCAGCCTAAAATTTTTAAGAAGCTTTCTAAGGTATACAACATTTTCCCATATTTTCTCCCTTACAAAGTTACATACGGAAAGAAAGAGTAAATTTATTTTCTTTGTTATTGCTTACATTTAAAACATAATTGAGTGTTTTAAGGCCTGTCTCTAGAGGATTTTGAAAGAAAAGTTAGGTCTAGATTTTTCTTAAACACTGGAGCAAAAATTTATTTTCTGGTCAGCAAGAATAAACTATTGATATCAGGGGCCGGAGGGTTGGCTCAGTGGTTCCGGCACCTGCCTCGCAAGCTGTAAGGACCTGAGTTCGATCCCCGGTTACCACATATAATGCTGGGCGTGGTGGCTCATGCCTGTAATCCCAGCACTCGGGAGGCAGAGACAGGAGGATTGCTGAGTTCGCGGCGGCTTGCCTGGGCACCATAGTGAGCTCAGGGCCAGCCTGAACTACAAAGCGAGACCCTGTCTCCAAAAAGCAAAAAAAAAACTATTGATATCATATTCATAACTATGCCTTATGTACTCTTTAGATGTGGTAATATGACCCCTCGTCAGATACACATTTATATAGGGATACCATGTCCTCTCCCCGCTCCCTCCATCCCTTCCTCTGTCCCTCCCTCTCCCTCTCTCTCTCCCTCAGATACACACATATCTGGGATGGTAATAAAATACAATAGAATTTTACATACATACTATTTTCCTCCAAAAGGAATTTTTGTGTGTGTGGTACCAGGTATCAAAGGAGATTTTAACTACCATTTTCCTTTCATTTTATAAAAAATACACTTTTATATAGAAGATTAATATAGAAGATTAATCTACACTCAGAATGGATAAAAGAAAATCAGAAGTATCTAACAATTAAAAATAACTACAGGTTGGGCCTGGGATTTAACTCAGTGATTCTAGCATCTGCCTAGCAAGTGCAAGGTCCCCAGTTCAATCCCTGGTAACCACATAGCACAATGCCAGGCATGGTGGCTCATGCCTGAAATCCTAGCACTTGGGAGGCAGAGGCAGGAGGATTATTGCTGAGTTCAAGGTTTGCCTGGGTTACACAGTGAGCTCAGGGCCAGCCTAAACTACAAAGGGAGTCCCTGTCTCAATAAATAAATACATACACATACATGCATGCATACATACATACATACATACTATAGGCTTCTCAAGTAGGGGGATTTTAATCCCATAGAAGGAAATTTGTGTTTTCCTTTGACTTCCTGACTACATGAATTCTTTGATTTTGAGAAAGTTCTGCAGGTGGTACTCAGCTTAGTAAGACTAGTACTGTATTGACATATTGCTGCTGAAGTCTCAGCATATAAAGCTCTGCCTTGTTACAATCACTTTCTGGGAAAGTACAATACAGATTTTTAGAGAGGGACAGGAGTGAGAGGAGACAAAGTAGTGGGGCTGAAAATAATCAAAATACATTATATTGCCGGGCATGGTGGCTCACGCCTGTCATCCCAGCACTCGGGAGGCAGAGATGGGAGGATTGCTGAGTTCGAGGCTTGCCTGGTGAGCTCAGGGCCAGCCTGAACTGCAAAGCGAGACCCTGTCTCAAAAAAAAAAAAAAAAAAAAAAAATATATATATATATATATATATAATATCATCTACCAATATAACAAAGTGACTATCATTATTCTGTACTACCAATGTGTACCATGTTTAATTCACTGGGTATTTAAAATTAAATATATTATCAAAAGATGAGCTTCAAATTTTCAAGTTCATTATTTTGGAGTCGTGCATTCATAATTTTTTTTTTTTTTTTGAGACAGGTCTCACTTGGTAGTTCAGGCTGGCCCTGAGATCACAGTGTAGCCCAGGCAAGCCTCGAACTGAGCAATCCTCCTGCCTCTGCCTCCCGAGTGCTGGTATTACAGGCTTGAGTTACCACACCTGGCAATTCATAATATTTTAAAACTGCATTACATATTGAGTGGTCATGAATTGTAATCCCATTTCAGAAAGACTGCACTTTACTTTTCTAGAAGGAATATTATGTGTTTTTTTCTTCTTTTAGTTCAGCGTCTCTATGAAGTTACAATTATAGCCAAAATTTCACAGATCACTGTGAAATGCACCTGATATTTCTTGAGGAGAAATCTGAAAGTTACTTACGCTTTTCTCACAGGTGTCTATTTCAAAGAAGAGTCTGCTTATTGTTTGTACTGAAACACTTAATGGAGGGCCTGACATTCAGTAATGATTTTATTAATCAGTTCTGAGAATATGATTCCTACTCATAACACAAGACCACCATGATTCCAATTTCAAGCTAACAGTCACCCAGCATCCTTATCACTGCCATCAGTCAAGCTGATAAATAAAAGTACTTTTCTCTGATACAATTAGAAATCTCACACAAGAACAATTGTAAATGCTAATGGAGATAAAGCTGATTTAAAGCAATTCTAATACATCTACTGCACTTTGTGCTGGTAGTTATTTTGAAACTATAGGATGTAAGTATTAACTCTTAAGTAAGCCCTTTTAGAGTAGAAGAAAGTGAGTCACAGAAACAGTAAATATCTGCCTAAGGTTAAACTCTAGGAAGGAACTAGAATAGGGTTAAATTCTGGCAGACTGGTTCCAGGATTTCGGTCTCATCAGGCCTGTTTTGTATACTCTGGGAGTGGAACCCAGAGCCTTAGGCAGGTAAGCACACACTCCAGTGCCAGAGGCTCTTCTCGTGATAGATACTTTTGGGGCAAAGATAACAATGACAATGTTTCTGTCAGTAAGTAACAGAGGTGTGTAAAAGTAATGACAGCAGCAATTCAGGTCAACAGAATCTCGGGGGAGAGTTAAGGTCACATGCTGCTTCTGGTCTTCCCAATCTTTTTAAATGAATCTGTTTTCTTTTGGTAATTAGAGCAAGTAAACACGGGAGACAAGAAATAATTAATGAATTCAAATACTTATCTGCTATGCTAATCATACTTAGAAGCGTATTTGTGGTCGCGATGTAATTGTGCATTTAATAAAAATGAGAAAGTGAAAACAAAGTGACGGACTGTCAATGAATCTAAAACTAAAAAATAGATTTTATCAAATGTGCAATGAAAAAATTCAGTCTATAAAATGGCATGTTTTGAATAGATGTCAGACAAAGCTAAAGAAAAACACCCTACACACAAACCAAATAATTGAATAAAATGCCTAGAGAATCTCAAGACTAATTAAATAAACATTTATATTATCATAAAATATGTAACATATTTTGCATAAATTCAAAATCAAAACGACTCTAATTCATTAAAAGCTAAGTCCAGAATAACTGCGAGGATGCAATAACTCAAAGCTATTTTTATTATGTTGTCATTGACGTGCACAACTTTTTCTGAGCCTATTTCCCTGTAAAAAGAGCCAACCAAAAATGTGCAGTTGATAGAGTGGACCCTCTCATTTGTCACCTATAGGAAGTTAGATCTTTTCTGCTTAGCAGAGTGAGATTCAGAACAGAGGGGCATAAGCGGTTCCTGCGGCCCCTGCAGCAGTGTCTACACACGCTGTCCACTACACTCCGCTCTGGGCGGCCCCAGCAGGCCGTCCGTCTCACACCGTCACTCTGTGCTCGCGCACAGGCTGGAGCTGGCGCCCCGCGGAGACGGCCAAAGGCCAGAGGAGGCGTTTCACTCCGAACATGGACCCGGCTCCTTCAGAACCACAACCCGCACATCCCATCCTATCATGCTTCCTTTTAAGATCATTAACTAAGGGGATAAATGTAATACCTTCATATATTCCGCATAACTTATTAATGGCTTTGGTGGGCAGGGGCACCGCAAAGAGAACGAGAAGACAGAGCTCCGCCCTCCACCCTGGAGGAGACTCTTGGGGGAAGCTGTATTAATTATTTAAAAGGTTGACTAGGCCTCATTAAGCAGCTCTTCATCAGCATTAGGACTTTGAACAGGAGGACAGTTTCATGAACTTGTGGGATATTTACCCAGAGAATTCTTGTTTGGTTTCTTCAGTAAATGAAAGGACTCAATCCCAAATGTTGATAAAAATCCTTTATCTTGAAGTGGACATGCTTATTGTACAGCAGACATAAGCATGGTAGGTCATCTTAAAAGATCTATCATTGATAGGCAGAGGCAGGAGGATTGCTGAGTTCAAGACTTGCCTGGGCACCATAGTGAGCTCAGGGCCAGCCTGAACTGCAAAGCGAGACCCTGTCTCAAAAAGAAAAAAAAGACCTATCAACTATTGCTATCTAGAAATTCATACATATGTATGTGTAGTACAGCTTAATTTTGTAATCAGGCTGCCCATGGATACCATTTTACCCAACATTTTCTATTTACTTCAATTCCTTTACCTCAAAGAACAAGTTCTCACACCCTGCTTTTAGGAGGTTTATTACTTTATTATCACATTTTAAAAAAAGGCTTAGGGGCTGCAGATTTAGCTCAGTGGTTCTGGCACCTGCCTTGCAAGCGCAAGGTCCTGAGTTCGATCCCCGGTAACCACAT
>PVIC010011977.1:0-40510 GCA_004025085.1 Thryonomys swinderianus
TCTCAGAGGCAGAAATCAAAGCAGCCAAGAAACATATGAAGAAATGCTCAACATCTCTGGTCATTCGAGAGATGCAAATGAAAACAACATTGAGATTCCACCTCACTCCACAAAGAATGGCTGCGATCACAAAGTCAACCAACAATAAATGCTGGCGTGGCTGTGGGGAGAAAGGAACCCTTCTACACTGTTGGTGGGACTGCAGACTTGTGCAACCATTGTGGAGATCTGTGTGGAGATTTCTCAGAAAACTAGGACTACGGGTCCCATTTGACCCTGCTATACCCCCGCTAGGAATATACTCAAAAGAACTTAAAAACTCACATTGGAAAGACAGATGTACACCCTTGTTCATAGCAGCTCAGTTCGTGATAGCTCAATCTTGGAAACAACCCAAATGTCCATCAACTGTAGAGTGGATAAAGAAGATGTGTGTTTTTTTTTTTTTTTACAAAATGGAGTATTACTCTGCCATAAAGAAAGACAAGATCGATCCATTTAGGTGCAAATGGAGACACCTGGAGGATATACTAATAAGTGAAATCAATAGATCAGATAGACAATTCCCGGATCTTCTCTTTGGCATGAACACCTATAGATGCAAATGAGTTCTAGAAAGTAGGACAGCTTTTATAGAGTGGAATATTTCTATAGGAAACTTGGTGTGGGAATGTGATGAGGGGAAGGAATAAATATGATACAGAAAGAAAATAAAAGCATGTATAAAGGGGGGAGGAGGGGGGAGTGGGTAGGGATATGGGTAAAAATGAGAATTAACTTGTGGCATATACTAGTACAAATTTCCAAATGTTATATGTGATTTTGAGATGTATATAAATTGTACCAATAAAGAATTCAATTAAAAAAATGTTTCCATGTGCAGTCATGAGTATATTTTAGCTTTCACAACACAATTATTGCCACCTCAGGAATTTCACTCCCAGTAAAATATTTCATCGTAATCCATTCACTTGGTCAAGGAAAGCATGAAGTTATTTGGACAACTAATTAGAGTCAAATTCAACTCCAAAGTAGCTTCTGTTCTCTGAGCTATGGATTAAATCAAGCTTTTCTCTTTACTTCATTTCTATATCTATTCATATTGTGCTCATGCTATAAAATATAATCATGGCCATTTACAATGCATAATAAAATATCCATAGTAATAGCATATAATTTATGACTAATAAACTCATATTAACAAATGTTTATATAGTTATATTTTCTCTATAAACACTGAACTTTTGTATCTCCTTTATATTTTATGCTACTGTTAATGTGACGTACATGACTAGCAAAGATGAAATGTTCTAAAAACAAAGAAGATCCCTATGGATTGAGCCTGTATCAAAGCCCATCTGAATTCATACAACTCTTAAGTACCCCCAGCCCAGAGAAAGTCTTCCAATAGCTGACACTGGCCATCACCTTCACTCTCCTTTAGTCTGGCACCCACTTTGGAATGAGAGCTCTTTTAGGGCAAGGCTGGATCTTGTTCATCATTGCATCCATTATACCTTCCAAAAAGTGAATGCTCAATAAATATTTGCTGAATGTAAGGCTGGATAAATTCATGAACTGGTACATCCCCTAAGTTGCTAAAACGACCTTGGCCAACCCTAGTGATTGTCATTTTCATGCCTGGTTTGTCTTCAAAGATTTCTCATAGGAACTTATACATTTGAATAAGACCTTTCTTTCAATCGTTCATTCATGACAACAGTCTCGTTTTACGCGTGGGCAAGAATGATTAAAGTCTCTCAGAGGAAATTATTTTAATTACCGAAATCAGAACAGCTTAATTGTGAATGTGCAATGTGAGCATTTTACAAAAGAGATTAGTTGCCTTTCCTTTTATTTCTTTCCTTTCTCTTTAGTATTCTGATAATTCACAGTAAAAATATTCCCAGGATTTCAGAATTCAGAGATTACATCTCTCTCTTTTCTATTTAATCATACTTAAAATCTATAATGTTAATTCATCAAGACTAAGAGTCTACTGATACACACTTCTCTCCATTAATAATTCTCAGAACTAACTTGTAATCAGGTAGTCAATCAGCCTTTGGATAGATGATCTGAATTCTAAGACAGAAAGAGAAAATCTGGAAAAAATATTCGCTCCAGCATCTACAGATACATTGTGGACATCTATATCTACATACAGATAGATGCCACAGATATCAAGGAGTTAATGGGATAAAACTGAAGATTGTCTTTTCTTCAGAAGATTTTGAGCAATGATATCATATAGCATATAGCTAAGGGAATAGGCTTCCCAACTTATATTCAGTCATTAATACTTCACTTGTCTACAATGGCTGTGCATCTAGATGTTCAAACAAACCTATAACAGAGGCTCTATTCTGTTAGGTAAAAACATGATTAATTTTATCTCATAGGAGGTTGTAGGATTCTAGATAGGCCTAAATTACATCCTTTTATAATTAAGGCACCAAATAATATTGTAAGACACAACACTATTACCCAACCAACACCATCATGGTAAGGGAGGAAATATAATGTAACATCAGCAAGATCTACCAAACGCAAACTGCACTTCTGTTTGCTCTGAGGAATGTTGAAGCAGAGGAGGCAGGATCCTTTCTCAGTGAGTAGCTTAAAATCTTTAGACTGAAGAAACTTACTGCACAGGACAATGTGGCAACTTTACGGTAACAAATATAGTTACACCTTAGGACAGAAGCTCTGAAAAGAGACCGAGTCAAATACCAATTAGCTGTCTAAAGCTTCCTAGAAACATATATCATAAGGACTAGATTTTAACAAATTTCAAAAACAGTAAAAGAGGGCCAGAGATTTAGCTCAGTGGTTGCGGTGCCTGCCTAGCAAGTGCAAGGTTCAATCATGAGTTCAAGGTTCAATTCCTGAGTTCAATCCCCAGGAACACATATCACAAAGCCAGGGGTGGTGGCTCAGACTTGTAATCCCAGAACTTGGGAGACAGAGGCAAGAGGATTGCTGAATTCAAGTCTCGCCTACGTTCAAGGCTAGCCTCACACAATGAGTTCAGGGTTAGCCTGCGCTACAAAGCAAGATGCTGTCTCAAAAAAATTAAAAATTAAAAAAATGTAAAAACGATGGTTTGAGAGAGAAGAGAAAGGTGAAAGAGGTTTTAAAGTAGCACAGGAATTGTCACAAAACCTTTTCTAGATGGCAAGATGAAAAGAATTCTCTTGACTACAAGTGGGTTGAATCGAATGACTAAGGGTAGCAAAATGAGAGAGGGATGAAAAACTAGACCAGGCTGCTGATGCTCAACTTGTGGATTTCTTGTGAAATAACACGCACCATTTCCAGTCTGGGTCTAGCAAACAGCACACTGAGTGGGCAGTTAGTTAACTGGAGTAGTTGATAACCAACATCCCATCAGGATTTATGAACAAGATGGTGGCCTAATCACAACTGCATTTCTTGGGAGGTATTTCTAGAATGATCCAATGCTGAAGAACCTGAAGCGAGGAGATTTGGCTTGAGCTGACCTCTGCCTGTCCCTGGGACGATAACAGTTTAATTCTAGCAGAAAAATAAGAAAAGGGGAAATAATAAATGGGAAGCAACACGGAAAGCAAACGATTCACAAGGGAGCTATCAAGGAATTGGGTTCCTTGAAATCATGAAGGTCGGTTTGCAGTAGATTCATTTGTAGGATTATTGAGTATCCCCCAAAGTGGAAATATCAAAATGTGGACAAAGTAAGAATTGGAGGCAACAGATAGAAATGATCCATGAACTTTCTTCCTGGTGAAAATACTCTGATATCCTGATAACCCCTTTAAGAGATTTTTGATTCAATGGCAGACAGAAGACAGAAAATGACATGGTGTAGCTAAAATTATGGGATGTGGACATTAAAATGCCTGCCTCCTGAAATTGAGTCAAGATCGTGTTCAGAAAACTGTTAACCTAATACTCTGTGCTGTCTTGAAGGGAATGATTTAAAAATCTCACATTAAACCCACTTAAATATTCCAAATTAATTTAGTGAATAGAATTACAAAATAAGGGTGAGTCAGCTCTCTAACACTATGGTACCATGTGCCTGTGAAAAGCATCCTGTTACAGAAGACTGATGCTGCTATGGAACCATCTACCTCTATTTCACAGATCTGGTCTTCTGGATTTCAGGGGGGAACAAGAAGTTAACAGTTTACAGAATGGTGATAAAATGATCATTTCCATGATGTTCACAGAAATAACAATAGTGATCATTCAATACGATATGATTTCTCTCATGAGAGCCTTTGTTTTGGTGGTGACAGAGGATGGGAGGATGAATGTCAATTTTATCTAGCCACAGAGGTATCATTTTATACACCTAAGTAGTAATTCACTAAAACTGTAATATTCTTGTTTTGCTTAAGCGCATAAAATACATGATAAGTGCCTTAGGAAAAATAGAGGAGGTGGAGTGTTTCAGGCTGTTACCTGAAAGGTACCCACCTTTGAAATACGTGTGTGTGTGTGTGTGTGTATGTATATACACATACATATACATATATCAAATGCACTAAACAAAAGTGTCATGTGGATTTGAGCCATTTAACCCAATGAAGAACCACCTTCAAGGGCTTTAGGACTTGTTTTTAAGAGCTAACTACCTCAGAGAGAGCCCCTGCATGACCCTAATTTGGCTCTTATTTATTTAGCAGACTGCTAATGCTAACACCCATAGATACCTGCCAGCTGCTATATTAAGTAGTTTCCTCTACTTCCCCAGGGCAGACAGAGAATCACAGAGTAGTCATCTATGATGATCAACAAACTTCCTAGTGCTCATCACACTCAGGGATCCAGGTAGCATCACACAGAAGGCTTTTGTGACACCGGCAAGAACAAATCTTTCAATAAAATGTCTACATTATTTATGTTAGAGTTCTAACCAGGGATAAAAATGCACTATGCAAAGACAGAATATTTCTTTTCTTTCTAACCAGAGGAACTACATGAACAATCAATTACAAGGGTTTAGATTTTCTAGGATGAGTTCTTAAAATTTATTTACCTTAAATAGGACAATAATAGATGGAAATTGCATCCCCACACTGTTTAATGCATTACTCTTAGCCACGTATGACTCCCAAGTTCATCAGCGGTGGCAAATCTAAACTGAGACCTGATCTCAGTATGAAATGCACACTGACATTTGATTCTACATGTCATGTAATAAGAATCTAAGAGCACCAATACTCTCAGTGAAGAACCTCCTTTAGCAAAAAGAAAACTATGTTCAGCTCTATCGGGACAGTGGTGAATTGTGTGGTTTTAAGCCATTTAATTCGGTCATGGCCTTGCTCATGTGAATCAGGACCCTTTATCTAATTCTGGGAATAGTACCCTGTGCCTGTAATCCCAACATGTAAGAGGCTGAGGGAGGAGATTCATGGAGAGTTTGAGTCAGCCTGAGCTACACAGTCAGATCCAGGCTGGTCTGAACTATAGGGCAAGATCTTGTCTCAAAAACAAACAGACAAACAAACAAAAAAATAAGAAAAAGCTAAAAACAGAAACAAAAGTTCCCCAAAACAAACAAACAAAAAATAAATCAAAAGCAAAAAAGATCCTTTTTTGTGGGCTAATTATCTTAGAGCTCTTAGAATCTTTGGGCTTTTTATGGAATTTATAGTATGTATTTTTCACAAAAATGAACTAAAATATACCTTAATTTTAATAGCTATATACGTAAATGGCAATGTTTTGAATGTGTAGAGTGAAAGACACATCATTAAAATTGTTCCACATGTTTCATTTTATCTCAATACAGAGACATTTATAAATTACACATGTGATTTGTAGCCTATTCTTCAATGGCACCACCATACACCAAGGGGTTTCTATTCACAGACCAGGGGCTCCCCACTTTGGCTGTGTAGAATTGCAGCAAAGGCCCTGTGTCACTGGGCCCCAGTGAGCCAATCACCACACATGTCTCATAGGACTCAGTGAAAAGCACTTCTGACCATGGCTGGCAGGTACAGGCCCTGTGTCACTGAGTCCCAGCGAGCCAAACACCACGTGTGTCTTGTAGGACTGAGGAAAAAGCACTCCTGATCATGGCTGGCAGGTACTCAGTACTCAGTAATTTCCTTTCACTGAGGGCAAACAGAAAGAATTTGATACTCATGATGGTGCTGTGAGATGATGATACCGATAGGAAAAATCCAGGCCTACTGTTGCTCAGGTCCATTCCCATAGCAGCAAGGTGGGGGAGGGGTGTGTGTGTGTGTTGATACTTTCCTGGTTTCATCATCAAGAAATGTACAGCTTTTTCTTAGCTCAGGGTTTCTTTTCCCTTAATGAATAATGTTTACTCTGTACGGATGGCCTATTAGGCAGTTTCAAAGATCTTTACAAATTCAAAGACCAAAGAGTCAAGTAATAACGATGGGTGAACTTATCAGACTTGTAGACTTTAAACAAAGAAGCTATTAGCATACTGAACGCTCAGAATATTCCACATGGCTATCTTAGCTACTTTCTCACAGCTCAGACACAATACCCGATGCTGACAACTTTGGCTCACAGTTGTAGAAGTTCCAGGCCACAGTGGATGTCTCCAAGGTAGCACGGAATGGCGAGCGATGCAGCAGAGTGGAGGCGGCTGGAGGCGCGGCGGGCAGGAAGTAGAGAACCATCAAGGGAACAGGGGGGCGGATCTGCACGTCCGGCTCCCCCTACTGGTGACCTCCTCCTCCTACCAGGATTAACTGCTCACATCACATTCAGCTAAAAATTCATCCGTGGACTCACCCCATGATCCAATCCTCTCCCCAAATCCCTACCTATGGACCCACGAGGCTTTGGGAGGACATGTGAATATAAGTCAGAATAATGTCTGAAATGAAGACGAAAAAAGATACCAGTCACTTTTGTTCTTGAAATGTGGCCTTTTGGCTTTTACTTTTTCGGTAAAGACATAGATACAAAGCAAAACACTCCTCTATTACAAATCAAAGAGGCAAGCACTGTCATAAAGAGCAGTAACCCTGACTTAAGGATCAGGCCAAGTCCTGGAGCGATCGGCCCTGCACCAAAGTGGGACACAGATAAGCATTTAGAACAAGCTCAAGCTACACATTAACTCCAGCTGATTTTTGCTGTGGTAGTCACAGGCTAAGAAAATTGTCCCATGTTCAGAAAATTGTGAAAATCTATATTTGACTTTGATCCTTCCAATTTTTAATACCGCTTGAAATCTAAATTGAATTTATGCCAAATAAAACATGTCTGTGGGCCAGTTGAAAACAAGGTTTACCAGTTGCTAATCTGGTTTAAATCCAGATTTTTGGCTCCGTGGAAAGTATTGTCTGTGGACATCCATTTAATGCTGTTTTATTGGTCTCATTCTTGTCTCTGTTTAATGTCTCCATTTGCTTTTTCCCCCTTTGTGGAAGTTTGGCCTGAATCTAACTCAGGCAACAGGCATATTAATAAATCAATCAATAAATGCCAATAGTTTAACACAAAATGAAAGACTCATGAAGATCTCACGTGTATTGGGACTCAGAGTGCAAGTGAGTCAAGATAAACATGCACACATACATAAACACACAATGAACATGCATGTACACATACACACAGACTACTCTGGACAGTTTTTCTTCTTTTTAAGAGCATCTAGGAATCTAGGATTGGTGAAAGGTCTGTAAAACATATTGATAGAGCTTCTAGGATGAAAAAGAATTTTGGGGGCCAGAGATTTAGCTCAGTGGTTCTGCTGCCTGCCTAGCAAACGCAAAATCCTGAGTTTGATCCCCAGTAACCACATACAACAATACCAGGTGTGGTGACTCACATCCACCAGCAATCAGTACCACACATCACAGTGGCGGCTGTGGTGGCTCACACCTGTCATCCCAGCACTCGGGAGAGAAAGGCAGGAGGATTGCTGAGTTCGAGGCTGTCTGGGCTACATAGTGAGCTCAGGGCCAGCCTGAACTACAAAATGAGACCCTGTCTCACAAAAAAATAAATAAATAAATAAACATAAATTAAATTATTAATAGCATTTTTAAAGAAATGACACTGGATGAGATAGGAAAATGAAAACAATAGAATTGAACAATAAAATAAACACCCTATATAATTTTCCATTACAAAATTATGTTAAAGGCACATCACAAATTTTTGAAACTGGTTATCTTTGCATGAGGGAGTTTAGGATTATTTTCTTCTCTGTACTTTTTTATTTTTTTTCACTGAAATGGGTGATGTACATGTATTGATTTTATAGTTTGGAAAAGGTATGTGAAAATACATAAAATCAGTTTTCAGACAACCAGCAAAAATTAGCTTTTAGGTGCCTTAAACTAGAAGAACAATTTTGTTTCACTTTTCTTGGTAATTTGGATGAGAAAGTGTACACTTGGGTTGAGTGACTCATGAGATTATGTCATTTCCTCAAGTGTCTTTTCTTCCATAATCAAAATGTGAGTGGCAAAAAAGGAGGACTTAGAGTGTAGTAAGCAGGAGGGTTGACAATTTATTAAAAAATCTTCTATGTCAGAATGTTGCTAGAAAAAGAAAACATCACTTTAACACCTTAAAAACTGCACAAATACAAAAAAAGACATTCAATTTGGAGCCTATCATTCTAGCCAAAATGTCAGGGTGTGTTTTTCTCCATTCCAGAATAGACAGTTCAAATATTTTATGGAAATCATGTCATAAATATTTTATAGAGTTACCTTCTATCTACAAAGATGGCAGAATCTTATAAGGTTCATCTTTTCAATAAAACCCATTATTGCTGGCACAGTTGAGTTCTCTTTGGTCCAGTCTCTAATTGGTGCAACAAGATCCTCACAGGGAGGAAATGAAGAGTTCGACAGAGTACTTCTTTCTCTGTTATTCTTTATAGCACTACAAACTCCATGTGCTTCTAAATATTGTCCATTTCCATTGGAAAATGGTGAAATAAACATTGCCTTATGTGCTGGTGTATTTTTAGTAAGAGAATGTATTATTAGATAGCCAAGAGCAAATGAAAATTTTAACAGCTGTTATTTATAAATGATTAAATTTCTTTATGGAGAGACTTATATTTGTACCTACTATGAAAACAACATGCAGGATAATGTTTCCATAATTAATACATTTATCAAAGTTTAAAATGTTCAAGTGAATGTATCTGATTCCCAAAACGCTACACAAAATGAGCACAGAGAAGTTTGTTACCTGACTTTGTCAAATACTATCAACAAAAAGACAAAATTCTCATAAAAAATCCAGTACTCTCTACTGCTGAGTATTAAATATGACCATGGGATTTTTACACATAGCCTATCTAGTAAGGGCACAAATGAATTAAAAAATCCTGTTCATATAAGTTACTTAGAGGTCATTTGATGTTAACTCGGAATATCTATCAATTTAGGACATAGTTTTACTTGTAACTGTATATCAAGGTCACCACTATCCTATTACTAACACCCTGAGTTGTTCGTTGGATTTTTGACTATCTCAGTTAGATGCAGGAAAATGTAGATTTTCAACATGGCTTGGGATGACTGTTATATTCTAAGCACCAGAGATTAATCTATTGTATTTATGCTGAATATAGCTCATCAAGATGAAGGAGTATAATACACAGATGAAGAGGTATAGCCTTTGCTTGTAATCACAAAGATAACAATGGTGAAAATCTACAGAACGTAATATACATCTTCCATCTTTCTTACCAACAAATATCTGTGTGACCTAATACGTCATTTTAAAGAATACTGGTATGTCATACTCCCTTGCTAAGTTCTGCTTCTCCACTATGTCAGCACTATTTATGCAATATATCTGTCAGATTTTATTAAAATTCTTTTTGATGTGTATCTTGGATCATAAACCTCTACAGAGCACTGATATTGCATCAGGGGATGTCCTTGTAACTTTTCAAAGGTGGGACAATAAAAGAAAAATCCTACAAACTTTCAAGTTCAGACTACCGTATCACATACTTTGCCTAATCTCTTACTACACGCTGAATGTGCTTTTGCACATGTATGTAATTACTATAGGTTGTGGTTCAAATCCTGTTCCCTAAAGCCTTCTGTAGGAAGAGTATTAAATGCATTCAGAGAAAAATATCCAAGAACAGAGGCAGCACTGACTCTGAAATAAAATGTCAGGTCCATTTTCTTCATGAAGCCATTTTAGAAACAGCATCCTTTGAGTTACAATACTAGAGTTCTATCCTTGGGCTTTTTTACTTGTGATGTACCTTAATTGGCACATTTCACCAGTGAACGTTCCCTATTAGTAACAAAGATGTCTCATCTGCCAGCAGCACATATTTTCTATGGCCCCATAGGAATGCTCATACTTGTGGGGCACAGGCAAACAGTAGCCCTTCCAATCAGAATGGCTTTACAGAGAGTCCATCCTGGTTGTAAACACAAGGAATATGTCCCAGGGGGATAAAGAGGGCAGGAAGGCACAGAAAAGAGAGAAGGAGAGTGAACGCAGGGAAGACACAACCTAAACACTGTTAAAGAATCACTCAAAATACATACATTATTTTTTTATTTTTAGTATTATTCTAGAGTCACACATTTCAAGCTGTGTCTGAGGCTCAAATTACCTGAACCATCTTTGCCTGATTACTTGATTTTTACCAGGATGTCATGACCAGATCTGTGACCCTACACTTCAGAACCAGGCTGCAGCTCCTTCTGCGGAATTATGACACAAGTTCAGCCACAGTCAAGGACGACTCTACTGATGGCGTTCAGAAAAGATTTTAACAACACTTTTCTTCTGTTTTACTGTTTCAGAATGGTGAGATCCTATTCACAGTCAAGGACCAGTCTGTTGACCATTCTTTTTTTTTTGAGACAGGGTCTCGCTTTGTAGTTCAGGCTGGCCCTGAGCTCACTATGTAGCCCAGGCAAGCCTCAAACTCAGCAATCCTGTCTCTGCCTCCCGAGTCTCCACACCCAACATTGTATGTGGTTGCTGGGATCCAACTCAGGACCCTGGCTTGCGAGGCAGGCGCCAGAACCACTGATCTAAATCTCCAGCCCTGCTGACCATTCTTATTACTAGGAGAAGAAGGTTTAAGTTCCCAATTAATTCAAACATTCTGGTCAAAAGTTGCATGCTGAAATTAGTACCATCTTAATGATCAGATCCAAAAGTCTATTTTCACAGTGCTTGGAACTGTGAAAATGCTATTGGCCACTTTTTTATTTTTCTCTTTAATTCTCTCTCCTTTTACTTTCAGGACAAGTGTTTCCAGTTCTTGGCGTTTGTCTTCGGAATCCTTTTTAGATATGTATACTCCTTGATGGCTCATCCGAGCTTGCCTCTTCTTTCTCTAGCTGAATGCTTCTATCCCTGGCCAACGTTTACATCTTAGTTCTTCTCAAATCCATCAGCAGGGAGATAACTGTTACTAAATGAGAACCAACTGTGTGCCAGACCCCACGCTCCCTGCTGGGGACAGAGCCCGAAAGGCAGCGCCCTCGCTGCCATGCTGGAGTTGGCCTCGGACTAGCTCTCCACTCTGCACCGTGCTGCTCCAGCAGGGTCCACGGGCCACGGACCCGTTTTCCTTTAACTAAAAAGCTAATCACATATCTGTTTATTGAAACATCTCGGCTGATGCTCTTGCCTGTGCAAAGCCCTTCAAATTCCTAAATCTGAAATATTACGCCACATAAGATGGGCCGTATCTACCTCTTGGCCTCCACCACAAGAGATCGTGACCTTGCACCTGGCAGGAAATCAACAGCCTTTTTCTCTTTTAAAAAAAAGTGCTATTCATTTATTTTTCATTTTGCTGGTACAGTGTGCACTGCGCAGGGAATACATTCATTGTGCACATACATGACACAACTTCATTTCTTTTTTTAATCCCTTTTCCTTCCCTCCCTCCTCCGACCATTGGTTGATTCCCTCTTCTTTGGCATGTTTGTAGAACATAATATTACAAGTTTTACTCATGTTACCATGTCTTCTTCTATTTCGGAAGATACAGAAAAACATGTATTTTTCTTGATTTATAACACTATTTTATCCCCATTGCCACCATTATGCTGATTATTTACATTATGTGGGAAATTTTTACACCTGTATCTCTTCTGGGTTGACTGTGATTTTTCTCAAAGATGCAGCTATTCATTGTTATTTCCTCCATTTTTCATAGAACAGTGCCTGGTATATACTAAGCCACACGTGTTTATGTTTTCAAAGTCCTGGAATGCCTCTATTCACAGAAGGATTACTTTTTAATTATTCAGGCAGAGTACGCTCACACAATGCATTTAAAAACGCAGAGTTTTACTTCAAAGGTTCAGCATAGGTCTCTGGTCTTCTCTCCCTCTATTTATTCTTTTATGCTCTACACCATTGAAATACCAGAGGCCTGTGGCTCCCAGCACCTACCACCCGCTCTGACACCTCCGTGGGTGTGCTCCTGTCATTGCCAGTGCACGAAGCATCCTTCATTGTGCCAGGTATCTGCACCGTCTGCCCGACATCCACCCAGCTTTCGGAATGTAGCTCAGTGAGAGTTTCCTTGTGCCCTAACACTCTCTGCTCGGCCCCTCAAGAATTTATTGCACAATTCTTTATTACATGTTGACATCATTTGTCTGTTTTTCTCCTTTCCAATTAGTACTTGCAAATACTTCAACATGCTTGATATTCCCACCTTATGAGCTTATATCAACAGTATTTAACATTGTTAGGACAGTGAATAAATATTAACTAATCAAAACTAAGCTAAATTTTCAAAGTGCCTCCCTTTTCACAAGGATTTACATTTGGATCAGATGATGGTGGATTATTCCACCAATTCATCTCACAACATAGAGGGCGCAAGATTATACCTCGTATATACTGGATAGTATGAACTGTGATTCCCAAACATCTTCTACTTGTGGCACATTTAGAAAAGGTTAGGAAACCCTTCTCTTTTCGGTATGAAATCAACCACAAAATTGAACTCATTGGCAAGAAAGGTGCTCATTTTAATGGAATTCCAACAGTATAACTCTCAAATAAAATCACTCAATATGTTATTCAAAAGAAGCACAAGCTACAAAAGACTAAGATAAAAGAACACACAAATAGCATTTAATGCAGGAGAAATAAATAGCTTAATTTTTCTTAGTGTTTACCATTCCTGATTCACCAACTTTCCAAATGTATATATATAGGCTTATGCATTGCAAAGAAATTTTAAAATTAATAGAAAAAGATCTCAACTCTTCTAATCCAAGTAGTCCTATTTTTTTTTTAATGAAATGGGGCTTTCCCTGTTCTATAGACTCAAAGGCGAAACTTTTCACATGCTAGTTTACAGGTGAAAAATATTCTTTTTCTCTTCTGACATTTGGATTTTCTTATACTTTTGTGATCTCCAGAGTTTAGCATAGTCTCTGGACCATGGTAAAACTTATATATTTTTCAATGACTTATATTTATCAGCTATTTTTGCTATGATTCCTGGTACTAATTTCATAGTCTCACTATTTTATTATGTAATTATTTATTAATCAACTGCAAAGTACTTTCTAAGCATAATACAACATCATCATATGGCAAGCCTCAATTATTTATGTTGACTTAAAAAGTTGTAAACACAAAGCATCATCGCTAATTTGGAAAGGCTCACCTATCCTTCCTACACTGTGTATCACTGAGGTCATCTACATTGAACAATCATCAGCTGCAGAAGCGAAGGCACTGATAGAGGAACTATAAAAAGGTTCCTTTCACCTCCAGCCTGTTTGTTGGGATCACTTTCATTTCTGGATCACGCCACAAAAATTAACCCTAATCAAAAACTGCCACAAAAGGACCCAAACCGGTGACTCAAGTGATGGCTCCAATAAACGGTCATACTTTACATCTTAAATTCTTCCTTTAAAATGGACGATTAATTTGAATACCTTTCTCCTACAAATTGAGCTCACAGTAAATGCTTTGGCAAGATTTGTCACTGTGATCAAAGACTTGCCCTAAACAGAGGTACTTCATAGCCTTCCTCTCATCAAATCTGACAATCAATTTTTTTCAAACTTGTAATACATCAACCGTATTTCTTGAAAATTGACTGTGTTCATTGTTTTCTAGGCACATGTTGTTAACTTGAGGTTGGTTTATTCAGGTGAATGAACAATTTAAGAGACCCTTTATGTGAAAACATCAGTCTGTGTAGCACACATAGGCAGATCCCTACTGGTGAAAACATTCTGGGCTCTCTAAAAGGTCAAAGCGAAATTTGCCTTTCAAACTCATTATCCAGGAAGAACAAACACTCTAGAGGCACAGACAGATACATATTCAGATAGATGATAGTAGCTGTCAGTTGTTAAAACTGTTAAAATTTCTCTGGAATAAATCAGTGAAATGACTTGAATAATTAAAGTGACTGCTCCCCCCCCTCCCCCCCTCCCTCCCTCCCTCCCTCCCTCCCTCCCTCCCCTTTTGGTGTCAATACTGGGAAATTAATATTGGGCCCTTCAAGGTAAACTATATTTGCATCCTTTTTTGGTTGTTTTCAAAATTTTGAGACAAGTCTAAGTCACCAAGTTGCCCAAACTGGGCTTGAATTTGTGATCCTTCTGCCTCACCTGCCAGAATGCTGGGATTACAGGTATGTACCATCATACCCAGCTAAAATTGTTGCATTGACACAATTTTTAGCATGTGCTCATACATAGAAGTCGTGCTTACCAAGGCAACAAGATATGAAAATCATATCTTGCTTGGTTTTATTTTGTTTTGTTTTTGAGATAGGGTCTCGCTTTGTAGTTCAGGCTGGCCCTGAGCTCACCATGGAGCCCAGGAAAGCCTTGGACTCAGCAATCCTCCTGCCTCTGCCTCCCAACTGCTAGGATTACAGGCGTGCGCCACCAAACCTGGCATTTGTGGTATGTGGTACTGATTGATGGTGGCCATGAGTCATCACGCCCGGTATTGTATGTGGTTACCGGCATCAAACCAGGGACCTTGTGCTTACTAGGTAGGTGCCGGAACCACTGAGCTAAATCTCAGGCCCACGTCTTCCTTGTTTAAAGGCCATTATGATGACTAGAAATGGTGCTAGCATCTTTTCCACACTTGCCAGCCAGATGCATAACTGAAGCTTGGTTTAAGCAGACAACCCGTTCAGGTCTCTTCTTGAAACGCTCTCTCTTGTTCAGAATGCCTGACTGCCTCGGTGTGGTAGTTGTCATTGCTTCCATTCACTGATGGGTAAATGTGAAAGAGTAAGGATTGTGTTTTCAGAAAGGGCCAACAATAAAGATAGCATGGCTTCATTATTTAAGAATACTGCATTACCAATTATGTTTAGAGTAATCGTAGCCTTCCACATAGACTTGCCATCACTGAGCGAGGTTTAGCGACAAAGGTAAGTGGTGAACAAATGCAAAACCACCCATCAGTCTTTCTAAACAGCTGAAAGTGGCTCAGAACCCGGTCGGGGCTGGAGATAAGAACTTGGTGCTGGATACAACCTCCCCATTTAGCGCCTGTACTGAGAAACAGTAGGAGAGTATCAACAGCCCTGGAAACACCTATATAACCTTTCTAGCTTGCACTCCAGACTTCGTGACAAGAGGAAGCCATTGTCTAATTTTTTTGTTTTTCCTGTCCTGAATTTTCATTAGAGTCTTAAAACAAATATTTTTTTTAAAAAAATTTCTAAATAGTACCATATAGTTTCACATTTTTAAGCATTCTACAAATCATATGTATGCTTTAGTGACTGGGGGTACGTATACTTTAGTAAGACTTTTTTAGTATATGTGCTGCTGAAGTGAGCACAAGTAAGATTTTTATGATTAATCCACGAGTATAGCTGTAGTTCACGGAATTGTTCAACTTCATAGGATTTCATGGTGTGAAGAAATCACCTTTTAAAATTGAATGATCATTTGATTGATCAGTTGACTGTGGTATTAGGAATTGAACCCAGGGAATATGCACTGAGCTACACTCCCTCCCCTTTTAAATTTTTAAAATGTTGCGATAAGGTCTCGCTAAGTCACTGGGTTGCCTAGGGTAAATTAAAGTGTGCAGTCTTCCTGCCTCAGCTTTCCAGAGTGCTAGGATTACAATGGTCCTGTGTACAGCCATGTCTGACACATGTCACTATTTATGCAGATTGAACATGGTGCAACATTTCTCCTTTTTATATTATATTATGGTGAAAATGATGCTATAAACATTGTTCTATTGTCTATCTATATGTGTGTACACCTTGGTCTTTATGGAAAGAACTACTGTGTCAAGGTACATACGTTTTCAACAATACAGGGGTTTGTACATCACTTTCTAAAGTAAGGACATCAATTTATACTTCCACTGACAAAATATATTAAAGTTCCCAATAATCCACACCTTGCCAATACTTGGCATGCTCAAAGATGGTAATTCATGTAGAAAATGAATCCTAAGTCACTCCTGTGTCATATAATGCTTCTGGCTCAGTGTCAAAATTATAGTTTATTCAAGTGAACTTGCTCCTTTCAAAGGCTAGAAAAAGTCATACTTTATATCCATAAAGTGGAAAGTACAAGTTTTATACATGATTCTTACTAATTAGTCATCCTTTCTCTTCTAAGGAAATTCCCTGCAATGTTATACCAAAACATTTGTGTCAATTGCTTTGTTTTGCCAAGATGCAAGTTTTCAAGTCAAAACAATTAATTAGAAACTATTAATGATGCCTTCAAAGACTTCAAGTCATTGTCAATGAACAGGATAACCAAAGGGAACAAAATCCACAAACCATGGCAAGGGAGAGAAGCCTGCTTTGTTGATTCCCTAAGTGGGAATTTTGCCTGGAATTCTCCCATGTGCCTTCATTTCGCCAAATCTAAATCCTTTCATTAATAGAGCACAGGGGGCCTAATGTTTCACAGGTGCTTCTTTTCTTCCCTCTTCCTACATTCGGTCCTTGTAATACTTTATGCTTATTACAAAAGTAGTCCGGGTGCTGAAAATCACAGCACTAGTCAGTTTGTTTTAGTTTTCTCAGCTATAGACCATCTGGTAATCATTAAGTGAGAAAATTCATTAGGAAAATATTGAAATATTTTAGCTATAAATTAAGAAAAACTTGCTCCGCTTCTTTTCCTCTGAGACCCTCCCCTCTTTCTCTCCTTTCTTCCCTCCTGCTCACTCCCCCTTTCTTTTCTTCCCCCAAAGGCAGTGTTCAGATGTCAGAATGGGATTTGTGAGATTAGCTGATCAAGGGTAATGAGCCCCAGGTCAGCTGAGCCAGAATCCAATAGAACCATTAACTTCCAAGCTTATGTGATCCACCAACTCCACCCTGAAAGCCGTAACTGTAAACGAAGGGATCAGGCAAACCGAGCATATAGTGCTCCAAAGCACATTCCTTGCTTCTGGGGAAAGATCAGAGATCATCATCATCATCACCTGCTCATGGCTGGCCCATGATGTTAACTTCCACCTGTTGAACAGCGCATCAGACTCTAGTCCACAAAGCACTCAGAATAAGAGAGTCCAGGAAAGATGGAAGGAGGGCCAATCTTGCCGACTGTTAATAACGTCCTATAACACACAGGGAAGTGGTCAGCAGCGACCTATCATGGGGCTCCTTAGACACTTTGCTAGAAAATATGCATGCTCTCAGGTCCCTAGAATATTGTCAGATCAGGACATATGCATCTAAATGTTACTTTTACACTCAGCCAAAATAAACACCGCCAATCGCAGCGCTCTGCTTTTATCTTCTCACCTCATGTTTCTCTCTGTTAAGACAGGGTCTCCCTGCATACTCTAGGCCACCCTTGAACTTGCCATGTAGCCTAGGGTGGCTCTGAACTCTCTGGCTCCTCCTGCTTCAGTCTCCTGCAGGCTGGGGTCAGGGGTTCTCCACCAACCAGGCTCACTGCTTCTGCATCACTAAGAGCAAAGGCTTTAATTTAAAGCTGCCATGACTAAACTTATTGTTAACTTATGAAGTTAATTTAAGTTTTTATAACAAAATGTAGCTGCTTAAGAATTTATACAATACATATTTATTTGATACTAATATATATTTTACAGACTGTCCTTGCGTGGCCATATTTCCTTTTGCTATTCCACGTGGCCAATTATTTATTAATCTAGCTTTGGGAAGATAGCTCCTTTGACATACAAAACACTGCTGGCATTCAATAAAATATATTGTACTAAGCATTAGCATTATATATCATTAAATACTTCATAATTATCCCTTTAAGAGCTTTCTGCGAATAACCTTTCCATATGTTTAAAAGTTTCAGGAACTGATCATTTAACAATAGATTTCTATGAATTTTAAAAATCATGCCATAGAGAAACATTTTAAGAGCTGATATGGTCTTTATGCCAAGATATAAATACTGAGATCGAAGTGGGAAAAGAACTAAAATATAGCAGGGTGGTGCCGATAGTTATGAAAAACACTGGTGCTGTTTGGCATAGCCCTGCAATAGAAAAGTACTGTTTGGCAATAATCTTTGGACAAACATGACCTTCCTTAGGTGATATAATGCCAGATTCCTTTTATGTATTGTTTTTACTTTACTTATAGCACTCATCTTTCGTTTCTTTGTAGGGCTGACCTCATAAATGGGAAGGCCCATCTCATAAGAGCAACTAAATGTCAAGGACAAAGTTAAACAAAGGCAGATCTCCTCTACACAGGAAGTATTCAGTGTTTAAAGACAGCAGTGGAGAATGATCCCTCGCCTCAAAGGTTTAGACATTGTCCTCAAGGAAAGGCCCTAAAGTGAGTTCATGGTTTATCTTTCTCGTAGGCCCACACAATCCATGGTATGGAGCTGCACAGATAAAGGATAACACAAGGAAGTATCTGCCAGAATCTACACTTCGTATTTGTTAGTCCTCCCTGGTGCGGTTCTGCAAGAGGAAGCAAAGTCACTCCTCTTCGCTAAGTACGGAATTCAGCCACTTTGACCTGCACTACACAGAAGAACCGGCAGGTGCCGCTGTCCCGGACTGCAGCTCGCCTCCCCTTGCGCTCCCCGTCAGGATTTCTCCACTTTGAGCCCCGCAGGCCGTGCATGGGCCGTTCCGTGAGCACTGATAACCCTTACACTTGGATCAGAACCGTCAGGTGATCTCAGTCCTAGACCAACGGCGACCACCTCATTTCTGAAGAAAGCTGCTCTATTGCTGACGCGCACTGACACTATTTCCTGGGCTGTCTTCTCTCGCACCAAGAACAGAACAGAATTAAACTTGCGTATCTAGCTGATTTCTCTACGAGCGAGGCCCAACGTAACAACCTTCCCCTTAACTTCTTTTGTCAATAGAAGTCAAAGCCAGAGTGAAAAGGAAGCCCAGCTGGAAGCCCAGCGTGTTCTCCGTACCTTGGACACGCGGTTTGCCACCTCTCGGCCCACGGTGAGGCCCTGGACGAAGGTGCGCGCGGCGATGAAGGCGCGGGTGACCTGGATCTTCAGCTTCCGGGGCACGTCCCCGAAGGGCTTCAGCTGGTCCGTGTACTTGCTCACGCACTCCAGGTAGTCCTCGCTGAAGTGGTACTGAGGGTTTATGAGCTGGAACATGCGCTCCAGGAGCCGGGCCCAGAAGTCGTTGAGCATGTCCTCCAGGTTCACGTTGCCCCCGGTGTAGTAGCGCTTCAGCTCCGTGAAGAGGTCCTGGAACACCTCTGAATTCTGCATGTACAGCATCCCGTAGGTGCGGACGAACATGTCGTTGAGGGACTGCTCGGCGTTGTCCAGCAGCTCGCGGAAGAATTCTGGGGACGGAAGCAGAGAGACAGCAGCCATCAGTGAAAAAGACCTCGGAAGTTCAGTGAGCGGACTTCCTTTCATGGCGACCACCTTTGTGCTGAGCAGCCTCTTAGTAGAAGGGAACCCTGTGATTAAGTCCTTAATGGATAGATGAGAACGAATACTTTAAGTGGGATTTGATCTATTATCTGTGATCTTCTATGAGGCAAAGCAATCCGGAGCCCTTGCGATTTCCATTTAAAAGAACATCCATTAGCATAAGGAGTTTTCACCCAATACTCCTGCGAAACACCTCCACTCTTTTTTCTTGTATTGTTAAATTTTAGAAAAAGCTCGTTTCTTATAAGCTCAAATCAAAATAGGCCCCAGATACAATGTGCAAAGTATTGCCATTAACACAGTAACAAATGCACACTGATAAACACATTCGCTCCAGCCTATTTATTAATTTGCTGCAGTACTAAATTCCATTAAATTGGTTTTACTTGCAATAGTCCTAAATGGAATGCTCAAATTAATCTAATATTTTGGACTCTTTCTAGTTCCTATATATAGCAATCAATTAACTGCTCAGAGATTCACGATGCAGTGAAATTCGCTCACTGCTAAAGCTATGATGAACATAATTAAGGTGGCCATAATGAATCATAAAGCCATGAAGTATCTTGGATTACCATTATAAATATAAACATTATTTAATAGAATGTGAACAAAATATTGGCGTTTGGGCTTTGTAGTTAAGAGGTTCTTAATAAAAAGTGTGTGACAGCGCGGGAACGCTCTCCTGCCGCCGCGGACAGCCTCTGAGTGTCCCGAGACATCACTGATGGTGTCAGGATAGGGCAAAAAGTAAAGCCACTGGGTACCGAGAGCTCACCCTCGCTCCCGGTGGGGTGGTGCAGGACGCACACTCGCCCTATGTCACTGAACGCTTATGGCATGAAAGAACTTGGGCGGAGCGAGCCCCAGCTCTGCCCCCTTTGTAGAAAGGGGCGAAGCCGAGGGAAGGGAAGGCTTCTGAGCTTCTCAGTCCGAGCTCTCAGCCACAAAGGGACTCTGCCTCGCCTCTTCAGAGCGCCTCTCTGTTCCCCGAAGCTGTCTTTCTTAGAAATGCAGGGACACGTGAGTCCCGGACACATCAAGGACTCCAAATCAAAACGGTTCAAAGATGCTTCCCTTTGGAGCCCCGAGGGACTCTTTCTCAACCTATGGAAGGGAGCGGATGGATCCCGCTACACTGACCGTGCGGCGACTTGGTGTTTTCTTAGAAGTCCACTGATGGAGCCCTCGGTGTGTGGCCACTTCCGTTCTGATTAATACAGAGTTTAATAATTGTCTCCATAGTTTTTGAATATCTACACTGATAACTATATTTACTTTTAAGTACAAAGCAGTAAAGTTTAAAAAGGAATCTGGTTGCTCATCTACCCTTTTACAAAGAAAGAATCCTTTTTTAAAAAGAAACCCTGTTGCTATAGGCAGTAAAAACCTGAGTCATGGATTATAAACTCTATGCAATTGTATTCACGTCACCAAATATCTTCTATTTTATTTTTTACAAATAAAAATCAGAATACATATTACTAAACCTCTAATTTATAAGGAGAAACAAACGTTAATAACCATTTTGATCAGTACATACAATTTATGTGTTGAAATATTATGTTAATAAAAATCTCAAACTATTTGATATTAAAACAGTTTTACTTAAGATAGTTTACAGTGATGAAGGCTGTATAACGATTTCATTACTGCACATTCTATACATAACATCAAATTATCACACTGTATTCCACTAGTTATACAACTAAAACAATATAAAAAGAAACTGTAGGCTTCGAAGATTTAGTAAACAAAATTAATGGTGAAGCACATAATTATATAGGTGATATGTCAATATAATTTATGATTATATAAAGAGCATAATAAAGTTTTGCAGATGTAGTAGTTACCTAGTTTAATCTAAAATGAAAACTATATTAAATTACAATATCAATACCAATATATAAACATATATAAAAATCTTTCCTGAAAGTAAGAATGAAGAAAACTTGGCTTTGCTGACACAGAACAGGGTGACCAGTGTTATAGATTATAGAAGAAGATATGATAGAATGGAAAAAAAAATCACTGAATTGAAAAATACTAATATAAGAAGACTGGAAGTGAATTCTAATCATAAGCTCTGAACAGTCTATTCATTTATCTTCTTTTTGAGGTCAATTATTTTGTTGGACTCAGGAATTAAAATTTAATTTATTGAGCACAGAGCAGTGCCTTCAGCAATGATTAGTCAGTAATCAATGGTGTGGTCTGTGTTTGTAAAGATCAAGAGTGAGAGTGAGCGAACAAGAGAGAGATGGAGAGAGAGAGAGACATAGAGAGACAGAGACACAGACATAGAGACAGATAAAGAGACACAGAGACAGAGGTAGAGGGAGCTTCTGGGTCCTCATTTATCTCTAAGGATTTGAGATAGTTTCTCTGTAAGGATGAAGCTTGTGTGTTTTTTCTCTGTCAAGGGTTAAAGTTCTGAGGTCTTTCTTCCCTGACATGTAGACTCTAAAACTGTAGCCTTTTCCTAGTTTAAAAGTGAATAGTTACAATCAGACTGAACATTCATTGTGTCTTACAGTTTGTTTTCTTTTGTATTCGTGGGTAAATGTAGAAATCAAGTCATCATAGTTCAATAAATATGGCTGAAGAACTATTGCATTAAATTCTGATCTTCACCTTTTTCTAAAGATATACCACTGTCTAAGTACTTTTCTGTTAGCTTCACTGGTCCTCAAAAGTCAAATTATCCCTTGTTCAAAGTCATTATATGGTTTACTGACTTCATAGTCAAAGTTAATATTTGGTACTGAAAGACAATAATATATCAGCCAATTATGAAAAATCCTACTACCTTAGGATACATTATCTTAGATCTTATGAAAAACAGTGATCCAAAGTACTGAGGCAAAACTAATGTCATCTAAAGTGAAGTATATGCATTTCCATTTTTGCAGGTCTGTAGATTTGTACCTTCGAAAGTTGACTCTGAACAAAATATTTTATGCTTGGATGAAAATTTTTTCTCTACAGTCCAAACAAGATAAGTGATTGGACAACAGCTACCTGATCCATTTTGCTGATGAAGTATTTTGTCAAGACCCATCAAAAAGAACAATATGAGAAAAGAAAATCTCAATATAACCCTTGGTTTCATTGGAGAGGGCAAAGCTCACATTGGAGAAAGCCTTCGATCAACCAAAATTCTCATCTGCAAGAAATAGTTTGGCTAAAAGAAACACTATTAGAGCTTTTCCTTTTCTTCCCCAATCACAAAATATATATCAAAGATAGTTGCTTAGGGCCTAGTTATGCTTCATAGGTCCACAAAAGAGCTTCTCCAGCAAGCATTAGCCTCTGGGAAGACTTTATTCATCTAGAGGGGAGATCTCAATGCAAACATCTGTTAGCTCCAGGGCAGACTGCTTCAAGAAGAACAATCATGTGGATAAAAACCACCAGAGTTCCACAAGCAAAGAGAAAACTTACACTTTGCTGCCTGTGGTTTGGAGAGGCCTCTTTAGGGGCTAACACAAACCCCTAGGAGTCAAAATTGCCCTAAGGATAACTGAGAAAAGCTTCAAAGGAAGCACCCAGATGAACAGATTGAAATGCAAGGTGGCAAAGGAGTCCCTAAGGGAAGCAAAAGCTAGAGGGAGAAAACCTGGCTGGAGGCTTCCAAGCAACTCACAGCTATATGAAAACACAGGGAAAGCTTCTCTTGTTCAAGCCATAAAAGTTGCTCATTAACAGCACTGTGTCAAAGCATATGTTGTGATAGATTGGGCCTGGTGATTGGATTGTCTACAATATTTCTTATTCTATTTCCTTGCTCTTCATGAAGAGGGAAGGCCAATCCTGGGTGTGGATAGCACCACCCGAAAGGCTTGTTGCCTAGATAAAAGAGAAAGATGGATGGCAGATTCTTACTGCTGCTTGCTGCTTCTTGTCTGCTCTGCTGTGGACTGTTTCTCCTTTGCTATGCAGCCCTGGTTTGATTTCAACTGACTATGGACTGAAACCTCTAAAAACTAGGAGCTGAAATAAACATTTTTTTCCTTTAACTAGTGGGCGCTGGGTATTGTGTCTGAGCAAAAAGAAAAGCAAATGAGACAGTGATGTCTATGGCTACACAACATTACATAGAGCTCTGTATTAGAAAGGCAACGTTTGCTAAATTCACTTCCTTAAATTCAGATACACACTTCTAGACACACACGCGCGCGCGCACACACACACACACACACACAGGTGTAGATGTGTATTTGTGAGGTTCTGTCCTACTTTTGGTGTTAACCACTCTCCCTCAGCAAATGCTGATAAATCAGGTAGGTCATTACTGCCAAACTCTGGGTATGGACCATTCTAGGGTAGGATCTGTCTTAAAAAGAAAAAAAAGGGGCTGAAGCCTGATAATCTAGAAGGGTTGCAATTCACAGACATAATGTACTTATTAGCTTGCCCACTCAATGCTTTTTTCAAAGCTAACGAAGCAGGAATGCACTTCATTATTCTGAATCTATCTGTCTGCTTTCAGTTCATTTCTTCTTTGAGAAATCTCCTTGCTTACATGGAATGTTGAGTTAATGAAGGGTCTTAATGGAGGAAGACATACAGTGCCATTTATTTTACTTAGTGTTGAACAGTGAGGTTAAGCAAGCATAATCCCCGTGGTGGCTAATCTTGATTATCAAATTTGATTGGTTTGTCAGCTGCCTAGGAGATTAGTAAAGCATATTTCTGGGTCTGTTTAGATGAGTCTTGGGCTGTGACTTTGAGAACTATATCTGAACCTTGGTGGCTTTTTCTCTAGTCCTGCTACCATCCTGATTCCTAGCCACCATGAGCTATGCAGTCAGTTCCACCATACACTTTGCCATAATGCTTTTTTGCCTTCGAGCCAGGTGACTAGGGAATGAATCTTTTGAAGCTATGAGTCAAATAAACTCTCCTTCCTTAAAGTTGAGTTTGTCATTTATTTTGTCCAAGAAACAAAACACTGACTAGTTCAAACCCTCAGTGGTTTACTCTGACTCGCTGGGGTTTGAGATCTTCTAAGAAAGTAGAAGTGAAAAGTTTTGTTTCCTAGGGTGCCTGTGCCACCTGAAGCAGAAGTTTTGGCAGGTTTTGATTTATACAATATTTAGTACTTGGATGGCACCGCCACACACCAACCTCAACAAGGTCATATTTTGAGCTGGACAATTCTAGAGTTGGGGGAAGTTATCCTGTGTGTTGTAGGTTATAAGGAGCATTTCTGGCCACTACCTACTACATACCAGTGGTAGCATACCTTTCTCTCTGCAGGGAAATCAAACTGTCTCCAAACATTGCCAAAAGTCCTTCACAGGACACCTGCTGAGAGCCACCCTAGTGCATATAAATTCCAGAAGCCTATAAAAAGAACATGAAAACATCCCAAGAAAAATTTGAGGAGCTGTATTTTTAAATGGAAGGAACTGAAATAGAGGTTGTATTCACGCTAAGATTCTGAGAGGTCAGCACTACCATTTGCATGAATAGAGTTAAGCTTCACTGTTTCATCCTGACTGGCCTACAGGATGGGTACAACACACTTCTGAGAGCTTCAGGGTGGGTGGCCCTGCAGCAATGACCTTGGGTTTCACATTGATCCCTGGTCGCTTCCTCTCTGGGGTGTGTTGAAAATAAAAATACACATAAATGTATTACAATAAAAGACACAGTGCCATGAATCCCCTCAAACTGTTCTCCCTTGCAGTAAATACACTTATCCCACAATTCTTGCCATTTTCTGGAACACTTTTGAAAGTTCTCTTTTGTGAATGTACGCCTTTATGAAGTATGATAAAAAATAAGGTGAATCCTTGGGCTGTGCATTCCCATAGAAAGGTCAAGTCTTAGAAACGTGACCTTGGAAAAATGTTACTGTGTGTGCTTATCTACCTTCTTCATGGGGTCTGGGACTGTGTAACTTTTAGCTCTTGCCCAAAGTCAGCATTGAGATGAAAGGTTTAAGTCGATTCGGGACATCAGGGCAGGCAAGAGAGTGCAACTGCCGGCAGCACAGAGGAAGATCTGCAGAAACGCTTTTCAGGAAATGGCAAGAATGAGGACAGGAGTGTGTGCTGGGCCCGTTTCCCCAGAGAATCCTCATGCTGGTGACACTATTGCTCTCAAAACAACTGATCAAGCAAACACACTTTAAGGATAATCACTTAGAAGAGAAGGTGACTTTAGCCAGTGACCTATTCATGATATATCCCGTGAAGATGGGCCTGGTGGCACATGCCTGTAACCCAAGAACCAAGAAGGCTGAAGTAGGGGGATCCTCTCTTGTTCAAGGCCAGCCTGGGTCACATGGTGGGTTCAAAGTCAGCCTGAACTGCATAGCAAGACCCTGCCTTTAAAAAACAGACAAACAAGCAAGCAAGCAAACAAACATTATGTCCTTTGAGCTAAGAATGGCGTACACACACACACACACACACACACACACACACACACACGTATATATATTTGAGACGGGGTCTTGCTTTGTAGTTCAGGCTGGCCCTGAGCTCACTATGTAGCCCAGGCAAGCTTCAAACGCAGCAGTCCTCCTGTCTCTGCCTCCTAAATGCTGGGATTAGGGATTACAGGTGTGAATCAAGACGCTCAGCTGGTTTTAATACTTTTAAAAGTTTGAATGAAAATACAGAAAAGGGAACAAACAAAGGAAAACATGTCAAAGAAACTTTAGGTGGGACAAAGTACCAAATATAGCTGGGTGTGGGGGCTCAGGCCTGTAATCTTAGCACTTGGTGGGGTGGGGACAGAGGCCGGGGGATCGCCCTCAGTTTGAGACTAGCCTGAGCCATACAGTAAATTCAGGTCTAACCTGAATTACAAAGTGAGAACCTGTCTCTAAATAAATAAATAAAAAATAAATAAATAAATAAAACAAAGTACCAAAAATATTAAATATCACCCTTTCATTGAAAAAAATTTGCTGATACATACAGTAAGGGGTCAAAATCTGTTGAAGATAAATTAATTCAAAAAAAGATCTCATTAATTTTGTGAAGTTAGGGAAACAGTTTAATTATTACCCTTTTAACTGTCATATAAGCAGTAATGTAGCAGTGGTTTTCTAGTATTATTTCATCTTCTGTGTTACAATGTACTCTGACAACTCTATACCCTATTTATTTCTACATTTTCTCCTAAAACATAACTGAAATCCTAAAGCAAACTCTGAAGTCACTTAATGGTTTAGAGAATTGAAATTTTTAAAGGAGACATTTCAAAATTTTTCTAAGGCTGTGGTCTAATGAATCCCTTGAGAACTTTATACGGAAAATATCTTTTAGTAACCCTAGCATATTAAATCATATAGAAACAGAAAGGAGAAAATATAATTACTCTGATGCTAGGTCAAGAAAGATCTTTTATTTCAATTACCTTTTGAAATACATTTTATTGTTGTATGCTTGATATTTATTATAGACACATAAATACATTTGCTTGAAGGAAGAATTATACATATTCATATCATATTTTAAATTTTTATGTCCTTTCTCTACCTTTTATATTTCCCTCTTCTTCCTTCTTCTGCTCTCCTTCCACAATTTCCTTTTTGTAACATTTTCTTTTATAACAATTAGTGTAAACATAAATAAATTTAAACTATAATTTTTTCATCCTACCAAAGCTGGAGATTTAGCTCAATGGTTCTGGTGCCTTCCTAGCAAACACAAAGTCCCTGGTTCAATCCCTAGTAACCACATAAAACAATAGTGGGTGTCGTCACTCGCACCCACTAGCAATCAGTACCACACACCATAGTGCCAGGTGTGGTGGCTCATGCCTGTAATCCCAGCACTTGGGAGGCAGAGGCAGGAGGATTGCTGAGTTCGAGGCTTATTTGGACTACATGGTGAGCTCAGGGCCAGCCTGAACTACAAAGTGAGATCCTGTCTCAAAAACAAAAAACAAAAACAAAAAAAAACTACCAAAGGCCTTATAACAAAATACAATGCTCACCACAAATCACTAATAATTTTTAGAAAATTGTAAATAGATCAACTATTAAAATATTATAATGCAATATTCAAAAATTTCTTATTATATTAATCCAAAAGTCATATGCATTATCTCCTCAATTTGTGTTAGGAGCATTATAAATTACACATGAATGGGAAAAACATAAAAGTTCTTGGGAAATATTACTAATCAGTAAAGCAGAGCACTGAAGATATAATAATCAATTTCAATAATTATACTATTTTATGCATTGATAAATGGATTAATGTATTAATAATATGCTAATACATGTTTAATATATAATTTAGGTCAACTGCATATCACCTTTTGTGTATTTCCATTTTATGTAATCGCATCAACTAGATTTTTCCATGAAGAAATTTGTAATAGCCGGGCGTGGTGGCTCACGCCTATAATCCCAGCACTCGGGAGGCAGAGGCAGGAGGATTGCTGAGTTCGAGGCTTGCCTGGGCTACGTAGTGAGCTCAGAGCCAGCCTAAACTACAAAGCAAGACTCTGTCTCAAAAAAAAATTTGTAATAAATCATTAGTTTATAATCATGAATGCTCATTGAAATTAATCAATGCCTTCCACCGGTGTCCTTCAGGTTTATCCCATTACAGTAAAATCAGCAGAAGAGAGTAGAGGTCAGGAAATTTTTCAGGATCCAGTGTGCCATTCAGCAGTGCAGAGGAAACTGTTCCTGGAGTTAGTACACTCTGCAATTGGTTACATAGAGAAATATGTAGCAATAAAGAAGTGTATAGAAATTGTTGAGTTCAGGTTCACAAGGTTAAACTTTTTCTGTATCTGAGTGATTCTTCATGCATTAGATTGATAAATGCTTTATTTCTCTCCTAGATTATTTCTCCCAAAGATATCCTTAAAGGAAGATTAGGCCTTTTATGATCTGGAGGTGGTAAAGATAAACTATTAATTCCTGGATCATGAGTTAAGTTTGAAATTTGCTGACAGTTGCTGCCAAAAGCAAACACTCATCCCGAGCCGGCGGACTTTAGGTAACTCACCGAGAGCCCGAGAGATCAGAGGTTAAGGTCCACTGCGAGCTCACTCGCATAGCTCCACGCGTTCTTAGCTCGGCCACAGGCAACACCCGCTTCCCCCCTGTGACATTAATCACAGTACTTGGTGCTGTTTAAGCCTTTAGCACCTAATGCATACAACTGTGCTAAAGGCAAGGCAAAGTCATTCCCTATATTTTTTTCTCAAATGAAATAAGCAACTCATTTTCTAACTTAGAAAATATTAGCAATATTACAATGATCACGAATCCATCCCTTGTACCCAAACTCTGCGTTGGTGTAGATATACCCCACAAACACCAAACCACCCACGGCGACCTGTGGGACATCAGGGCAACCTTGATTTCAGGTGACACCCAGTGATAAGGACATGGGGCCACTGGACCAAGGGGCCAGGTGGGCTCTAATGGTAGTGTGCAGAAACAGTCAATTGAATTTACTCCCTTCTCTGTTTTTTTTTTTTTCATATTTTTCAACCTTAATATTACTGTAAAGAGTCCTGATGCTTAAAATGCACTACAGATGAATGAAGTCACTGTCTCTGGACCGAGATCCAGGTATGAGTAGGTGGCCAAGCTTCCTGTGTCATAGCAACTCGCAGTCTAAATTGGATGCGGTAAGCCCTGTCTCTTGCTCTCCAAAATTTGCATTTTGTCCAGGCATGATTGCCTCTATCTAAGCAGAGAGATAGTAAAGGAGCAGCTAGAATATCCATCACAAAACCAGATTCTCTTGTTCTCTTGCTTCTTTTCCCTCCTTTGTCTTCCCACTGGATGGCCAATGTGCTGATCTTGGGTAGAAAGTTGTGCTGATCGAAGGGTATCAAAAGTATGATTCATAAAGAAAAAGAAAAGAGCATGTATATAAGGGGTGGGAGGTTGTGGGGTGGGTAGGGATATGGGTAAAAATGAGAATTAACTCGTGTCATAGGCTGATACAAATTCCCCAATGTTGAGTGTGATTGTGAACTGTATATAAAATGTACCAATAAAGAATTGAATTAAAAAAAAGTATGGAAAAGCTCTAGCTGCAGGAAGGCTACTGGCCACAGCATGTCTAAGGTAGCCTTTAATTACGTAATTCAGGAACCAACAATCCTCAGCTGCTCAGGTGCAATTACATCTGAAAACTTCTGTAACTTAAAGCTAAAATTTTAATTTAATCTTTCCAGCCATCAAAACCTGACAGTATTGGAAACATGAGAAGTTTACTTTGCTTAACAGGTTTCTAAATGAAAGCAGCTTATATATGGAAAGCTGTAAGAAATTTTAAAATGTTGGGTAGTAATGCATTCATATGTTCCATAATGCTGATCTTCATTTTTGAGTTGCTTTAAAATACCTACATTTTTTAAGAGAAGAATTTTTGCTTTGATAGCTGTTACTAAAATATGTATTTTTAAAACGGAAACTGTGATTGGTGGGATGATTAAGTGAAAAAAAAATAAAAGGAAACAATTCAATTTCAAATGTGACATTCATGATTTGGGTACAAATATTTGTCAATAAAGATTTTCAAGCCATTATTATTACTTATAATAACTTAAAAACTGACAATTTTAAAATCCCACAAGAGTATCTCAAACTGTAAAATAAATATTTATTGTAAACTGTAAAATAAATAATTATTATTAATAATTTATAATTATTTTCAAAGAACATTTAAAAGCTAATAGTCACCACAGACAAAGTCTGAGTTACTGTTCCAAGTGTTTTTCGTGGGTTAACTAGTTTAGTCTTAACCATGTTATCTGTAGTTATTATCATCTACTTTTGACTTTGTGGGGACCCAGACGTGCAGAAGAGCTGGGTATCCTACAAGGCTTGTAACTATGTAGGTCACAAAACTGGAATTATAAGCTTCAGCAGTTTAATTTCAGGTCTGGAGCCCACAGAAGCATAGCCAGCTCTATGAGAAGGCTGACACACTTTACCAAAGTTTCCTCAACAAATACAATGCAAAATTACAACCACAAAATTAGATACAGGGCCTTGGAAAGGACATATTAAATGAAGGCCTCTGAAACATAACCTTTCCTAACCTACCTCTGATATCAGTAATCCATTTTTGATATTAGATACATGTCACTAAAATGCTGAGAGAAAAATAATCCCAAAGTACACATCAGGAAAAATCTAAACTTAACAAAAAGTTAGTAAGTATACATTTAAAAAAAAAGAAACTACACATAACAGTTTACAACAAACTGAAAATTACATTTGATTTACATTTTCTTCTCTGTATATTAATTTTCAAAATTTTTACAATAGCCATAAGTTGCCTTCCATTGTTGAAAGACCAACAAATATTATTCTATCTTAAAATACAGAGTAAAAGCACTTTATAAAAAATCCTTATGAGAAGTTCAAGAATTAAGACCTTCCACACACAGAAACTACAATGAAAGTGATGGAAAAGACAAAATAAACAAGAAGTTGACTCAAAATCTCAAACTACATTAACAAGCTGTTAGGAGATAGAATTTAGATTTCTGGAATTTAAATCTACCATTTAGATTTAAACTGAATTTTGGGTTCAAGTTGAATACTAAAAAGATACCTAATAATGGAAATGTAGCAGTCTCCAAAGCACATCATATGGGTTACAATAGTCTCAGAAGTTTAGATAATTACTCATCAATAAGCAGAACAATCATACTTTCGCTATTTGAGGGAATACTTTTCAAAAATATACAGAGTTTCTATTTATTTACAAACAGAGCAAGGATTTTCCAATTTGCTGTAGTTGATAGCCAATAAATGTCTATTTTTTTTTTTTTACTAAAGACAAAGAACAGTGATCTTAAATTTAAATATATATATGAATTTGAAGTTGTTGCTCATATTTGCTACAGAGTGTTTGGTGGAGATTTTGTAAAGATGATTGACTATGTAAAAAGAGTCCTGTAAACATTTCACAGCGACTGCAAAAGCATAGCGAGGCAAACACCTTTCAGCAACCTGTCACCTCCCATAAAATTGACACTTAGGACCGAGAGGGGCCACAGCCTTCCATTCCCCCATATTGTTTCTTTAATTTTGAAATTTATCAACAGGACAGGAACCTCTGTTCTGTCTGAGCAGATGTCTCAATTCAAAGATAATTCACATGGTTTTGATGAAAATGAGTAGATATCCTGATACAGAGACACACTAAAACCTCAGTGACCGTTGTATGAGATCTACAATGTAAGTGCACCAGTTTAATGTTGATCTAAATCTGCTTCAAATATTAAATTTATTTGTTAGAAATTTACAGAATTCTTCTAAAGCACAAACAAAAACTGGGCTGTGCAGGGAAGGGCCTGACCCTTAAGATGGAGTTCTGACTCTCAGCAGCCCAAGGAAAAGTCACTGATCTCATATTATATGCTGATGATTTTACCTTGATAATGTCAGTTATATGGAAAGGACTCAACAAGAAATGATCATCCCACACTCTGGTTTCTCTTCAGATCGTATAAACCTTTCACCTTTTACTAAAGAAATGATCATCTCTAAACATCTGGTAAAGATTCAGTTACTGAGGGCCAATATTATAGATGGCTCTTAGATGGGTGAGCAAAACTTCCTGTTTCATCTCTACCTTGTTCTTTTCCCTGGGCTCACGACCTGTTTCCCACTGGATCCATATTGTCTACACCTGTAATCTCATTGGTTGATCATAGTTTTGACCTGTGTTGCACCACCTTGTGACTTTGCTCTATAAAACTTTTTGGCATGAACACCTGTAGATGCAAATGAGCTCTAGAAAGTATGACAGCTTTTATAGAGTGGAAAATTTCTATAGGAAATTTGGTGTGGGAATGTGATGAGGGGAAGGAATAAATATACAGAAAGAAAACAAAAGAGCATGTATAAAGGGGGTGAGGAGGTGTGGGTGGGTAGGGATACGGGTAAAAACGAGAGTTAACTTGTGTCATATACTGGTACAAATTCCCCAATGTTATATGTGATTTTGAGATGTATATAAATTATACCAATAAAGAATTCAATAAAAAAAAAAAAACTTCCTGGCGACTTACTCGGACCCACGCTCTCACTCAGGAGTTACCCCTTTCAGTAAATACTTCCTACTCTTCACTTCCGCCAGAATTCATTCTTCAACTTGCGGGATACGGAGTTGGCGTATTTGACATCTAGCAGGTTCAGAATTACATTTATTTCCCTTCTATCACTAGCATCTTTTGTGAAGTTCTAGTGTTTGAATATATGCATATCATTTTTGCTATGTTAAAATCGATTTAAATCTTAGATAAGGGAACTGCTTATCTTGGTTTAGGAGCATATTTATAGATAATAAATATATTTCAAATTATTCATATTTCCATTCCCGAATGGTATAGATAAGTCAAATTCATCAATAGAAGATATTTGAATAATTTTTAAACATTCTCTTGTCCTATGATTTATTTCACACTTTGGTTAATGTTTTAAATTTGTTATTAGCTATCTTTTACATATTCTTATTTTTTTCTCTGATGTGTGTCATTTCAAGAAAAGCTATCAGCATGGTTTTTAAGAAGCTATCTGTGTAACAGAAATGGATACTCTCTGTAAAAGGCAGGACTAAAGCACTTCTGCTTTGGGAAAGATTTATCTGATAAGCTCTAAAGCTTCCCCCAAGTGTAGCCCTTTGTTGTTGTTTGGTTTTGTTTTAAATATTCTTACCCAGGAAAGGTGCCCGGGCTGTCAGTGTGACTCTCTCCCAGCCTGTCTCCCCCTCTGCCTTTGAACTGCTGGTGGTAACGAATCTCCCTCCTTTAGCTCCAGCTGTTGCCTTCAGTTATCATCAGGAGCAGACGTCAACTAGCACTCTCCTCGTGCTCTGATGGACAGAATACTAACCTTTCACAAGATGAGAGACACAGGTGCTCTAGAGATAATACAATTCAAATAGGTTTATTCCAAAGGGCAAGCCAATCTCACTTTCATTCATGGGTCACTTGACAGATCATTTGCCAAAGCAGTTTTTGTGTCTTTTCAACCCGGGTTCTGGTTCAGTGTGCCAAAAATGTCAAACAGGGGGCCTTCGAAGCTCCAAAGCCTGCAGGTTCTACAGGAGGGATAGGAAAAGTTGCACATAACATTATTTTGTTATAGGTGAAAAACCTTTACTGGCCAATAGTTCTGATTTGGCTTAACTAACAATACATATACTCATAGGTACATTATGGCCAACTACATTGAAAATATCAATGATTTAGTACAAGTGCTGGTACTATGACCCTTGGATGTGAATTCCAAAAGATTATTAAGAAATTTTCAATTGAAATAAATGCATATTAAAAATAAAAATAGGGAGTTAAAACATATGCTTTATACAACGTTTCATAGATATCTACTTAGCACCTTTCTGGGAATGACAGGTACTATGAAGCTTACATGATTTACACAAAGAAATTAAGTGTCTGGCATATAGCAAGTGTGACATAATTACAAGTTAGGCATTTTCATTTCTCAATAATAAAATCACCATAATTGTTATTTTTCATCAAGCCTCTGTCTTGGTTTATAAGAGATGAATGTACAGGCACTGAGGCATATATTTGTAACCTAGTAGCTTAGAAGATCAAGGTTGTAGGATGAAGACTGAAACTAGTACGGGCAACATTGAGAACCCATTTCAAAAATAAACAAATTTGAAAAATGAACATTATTTTTCCCACCATATTAGTCTAATGAGTTCTTATGATGTATCTTATACAGAAAGTCCAAAAAATCAGCAACAAATATAAATGGAACATATTGGTTGTGCTCTATCATTATTGAAAAAATAATAGAAAATTATGGAATGGAATGAAACAAAAATATACCCACAAAAATTATGTCCTTTTTATTCTTCTGAGTTGACCGATTTCCTCCTCTACAAGTAGGTTCCTGTTTAGCTATCATACCACCCTTCTGATGATTGTTGAATGAAACACAACACTCTTTTCTTAAATGCGGAAAGTGACTTTCCCTCCCGAGTAATCAAATGATGTCGTGAAAATTGGTTAGATGTGCCTGATGTCTTCACCCTAGCATGTGGTGTAAGGTAGAGATACATCTAAAAGTCAGGGCAGTAAGGTAGTCGACAGCAATGTACATTATTTATTTTCACATTCAGTATTAATGGAACTTCATGGTTTTGGCATTTTTTTTCAGAATTAATAACCCAACAATTCCCTCCCAATTCACTTAAGTCACACTCCTCCTTTGGACTTTCGTCTTCTTTTCAGATATTTTGTTAAAGATGCTCTAACAAAGCTATACTGGTTTCAAGTCCCGGTGGCATGTTTTCCATTCTCTCATGAACCATTTATCAGGATAAAAATTCATATCTACAATCATACTTGCAGAAAACTTCTGAATAACAAAACATATGTCCTTATCCTATTTATTGACCCAGCCTAAGAATATTTTCTTAATCAGGTCAATATTTACCTGATTATTATTTGACCCAAGACTCCCCCCTAGCTTGTTCATGATGATTTCATTTGAAAAAGCACTGGTAGTTGTACAAAGGTCAAAGTGGGCTGTACTCAGAGGATCTTGGAGTGTATGGGACACTCAGAAAGGGAAGTTCATTTTGTTTGGCAGGACTTGTGTTTGAACAGTCCATGTTACCTGCCATTCTGTTACCAAGTTGTTGCTTGAAAATTGATTGCAGAATAAATTACTCCCAATTCTTTCCAAGACTGGACCTTAACCTTACAAGTAATTAGTTCCAAGATTCTTCATTTTCTTTCATCTGTGGTGGCTGTCTTTCTCTAGTTCTCTGGATATGTGCCCATCTGCCATAAATCTGAAAATTTGCTTCAATGAATACAAAGTAATTCCATGTCGCATTTCATCTGGCATTAAGTACTAAACAGTTGTTGACATCAAAGTCAAGTGCATAAATCTTCACTGCTCCCAGAAAGAGGAGTCACTTCTTCTGAATTGGTCTGAGTATAACCACATGGTCAAGCTCAGACATGTGAAGACAAACACAGCACTTATCAAATTGGTGACTTACCCTTTTCTCATTAAAGATTCAGGTAGGGAAATATCTATATGTGTGGTGGGGGCACTCACAAAGCCTTACAGCAAGCCTGTCTGTGTTGTGTATCCTGTGTGGGAGTGCAGAGATCCAGGTGTTCACTACTGCTTCCTCCAAGACCAGTATATTCCACAATCCTGATGAGTGCCTGCTTGACTTTGGCACTTATTTGGAATTCCTTTGGGTTCAATAGGTTGAGTTACATTTTTAAAATGTCCTTTTTAATGCCTTGATTATAGGCCATACCCTAAAAGGTAGCACAGTAACAATTTATCAACTAATTTAGCTCTCCCATGAGACAATGTCATCTGTTATTGTCTGCATTTTGAAGCTAGCCATATTGTCAATGGATCTTCTGAAAAACAAAATGAGTCACATTCAAAAGAAAGCAATCTTAAAGTCTGACCTGACACTATTTCAAGTTTCATACACCTCTGTTGCACCTACTTCTATTGTCCCATTTGGGTGTGGGAAGAGATCTTGAACCATCTACAATTTCATTTAAAAAACTGATGGGCAATCAGAGGAGTATGTCATGAAAAGATGTGGTAGAAGACTCAGGAGTCTTTGACTTTTATTCTCTGCAGTTGTGGAGATTGAATTTAGGCTCTTATCATTGTAAGGCAAGCGTTCAACTTGTAACTTCCATTCCCAGACCATTTCTCTGTTTCTTGAATGTTTCCAAATAGTTTGAAGCTGTTTTTATGGCATGATTGTTTTCCTCTATTAGGACAAAAATAGACACATCTTATGAGTGTTAGCTGAGATTAAGGAGAAATTCAGCTCCCCTTCAATCTCTAGGAACTAAGAATGGCTCACCTTTCACTTATTTCTCTATTTTTCTTTACCTCAGATCCTTATCTGTGGGGCCAGACTAAGCCTAAACACTGAACTGACCTCTGAATTCCTTCCTTGAACACTACTCAAAGACACACCCATCTACAAAACTTCCTTCTAAAATTCTCCCTTCTCTTCTTTCCTCACAATTAAGATGAACCGCAAGCGTGATCTCCCTGGGAAATATGTTCTAGGTACTATTAGAGAAAATGATGAAAATTCAGATCTACAATCCAACTTGTGAAACTTCTAAATAAAAATTGGTACTAACACTGTTTATTGACCAAGCTGAAGAATATTTTCTTAATCAATTCGGTGCCTACCTTATTATTATTCTACCCAAGACTCTCCCCACACCCAGCAACTTTCTTAATGATCATTCCATTTGAAAAACACTGATAATTGTACAAAGTACTTTTTCAACCTCCAGGTAGAACTATTAAATGTGTATTTGCACCTCACAAATGCAAATCAATCTAGTCTTTATTTAATCAATTATTTATGTTTAGAATTGAGTTTTTATAGCCAAGAAATTGTCTGGCCTCTGTTGCATTATACAGACATTGGTTGACTCAAGAAGCTGAAATCTGTCTAAGTGGCCCATTTAATTTCATAACTACTGTGTTGTATAAGTTACCCATCTGTTCTCCATTAACTCAGACTTATAATTAAATACAAAATTATAGTTACTTAAACTACTGCCTTTTAGAGAGTGATTACTGTTCCAGAAACTTCCTTTGAATGGACGTAGCTTACTGAAGAGAGCACAGTTCTGAATTAGAAGGGAAACAGTTATGTACTTTAGATATGGTGGGACTATATTCGATTCTCTGTACATCTATTTATCCCAGTTAGTCACTACTACCCACAACTACCATGTACTAGTGTCATGGGCCATGACATTGAGAATGATCCCATCAAACATCTGAGTTCTCTCAAGAGGAAAAAGGAAAACTGCAAAATTTGCCTTATCTTGGGCCAACGGGTCTCAGAAATAGCAGCAACACTTGATCATTTGCTGAAATACAATTCTGGGCTTCATTTCAGTTCTACTGACTCAGTAACTCTGAGGGTGGGGCCCACTGTGCGCTTTGATAAGCTTTCCACATGATCCTGGTGCTCCGAGGTTGAACAGCTATTGTATTAAAGGCACAATTTCAATTAGTCAACTGAAAAATACGGGTGCTTTCAACAACTAATTCATATTCTTTCACATTCCCCTGATTGAACTATGACAGGAATGTGTGCATAATTTCTGAATTTTGTCCACAGGTCTTTAAATCTTCTAACCCCCCAAAGAGATCCTTCCTTAAATCTCACCTTTCTATAATCCCAGTCATTTTTATTCATTAGTAGGAAACACCTGTAACAGCAGGAGCTACTTATATTTTAATTGTTTCTTGTTCCTCTAAATTGCTTGTCATTATACAAGAAACGACAGAAGTGAAATGGGAGAAGAGCAATGTGGCAAGAAGACTGGAGCCCATTTCCAATGTTTAATTGCTATACAATGCTAAGAACAGATTAAAAAGATAAATCAAAAGTTTGCTGAAAAAAGTGAGGCCCCCAGTCAGTTTTATGGTTTCATTTGAGCTGCAAAGATATTATTATACACTCATTTACAAAACAATGAGCTCTTACTGTTTATGAAAGTTTAATCTCTTGGTTTATTGCCTTAATATATTTCACATTGGTAAGGTTTACTTTTAAATGAAACTTCTGACTGTCTTATGTGGACGTAATTTTATACTGAGAATACAGACAGAATGAGTGTAACATCATAATTGTATTCATCTATGAAGCAATTAGAGTCAGGGTAATTGCTTCTAGTTCTCACATATCTGCATACAAAGTAATAGAATTAATATTTTATCATTTGGCAGTATCCCTTGTTAGCTGAGAATTCAAACACCGTATATCTTCTTTGTGTGTCCATAGGAATTTAAACAGATTCTACATTAATATTTACCTAAATCAAAAACTGTGCCAGAGGAAAAAAATTGTGTGGAGTAAGCTGTCCCCATTTAAAAGCGAGTATCCAGGAGATGCAGAGACACAGAGGCCCTCCACCACCCTCCCGTGGTGGGCATGGTGTAGGCCTATAATTCCAGCACTCTGGAAAACTGAGGCAGGATGATCAGATGTTCCAGTGTACCCTGGGTAATTTAGCAACTTTGGAAGAATGTCTACACGTAAAAAATTAAAAAACAAGTAGCTCAGTACAAAGATCCTGGGTTTGGCCGGGGATTTAGCTCAGTGGTTCTGGCATCTGCCTCATAAGCACAAGGTCCTGCATTAGATCCGCAGTGCCACACACCACAGTGCCAGGCATGGTGACTCATGCCTACAATCCCAGCACTCGGGAGGCAGAGGCAGGAGGATTGCTGTGAGTTTGAGGTCAGCTTGGGCTCCATAGTGAGCTCAGGACCAGCCTGAACTACAAAGTGAGCCCTGTCTCAAAAAAAAAAAAAAAAAAAAAAAAAAAATCCTGGGCTTAATCCTCATTATTGCAGAAATAAAATAAATATTACAAAATGGAGAAAAAATGAAAAAGGACTCCTCCTCATTCCCTATTTATGGATTTCATGGTCTTCAAAATTTGTGGCTGCTTTAATACCAAAACTCCCGGGAAAACACCCTTACATGATCTTATGACGAGAAAACGTACGGAGCCGAAGGAGGGTCATGAAGACCTAGAGAACAACCCGGCCAGGGACTGACACGATTCAAATTCCCAGCCGGATCCACAGGCCTCCGAAGGGCTAAATGAGGACTTAGAGCCTCATTTATTTTCTAAGAAGCTTAGGCTGGAGGGAGAGAAAAGAAGCCATAAATTAAATGGCACTTTGTTTGAATAAAAGGGGAACAAATGAGGGAATTAGGTGGAAACTAGCAGCTCAACCAGTGGACCAAATTTAATTGGGAGATAAGCTATATTCCAATATTAAAATATTATAAAAGATGGGAGAAATTAGCAATTCAGCAACTCATTTTCAGCCTGTGGAAACAAATATCCTCTATGGAGAAACATACATTCAGGAAGAGAAATGGTAAGAACATATGAATGAATTATATGTATAACACACACTGTACGCTGATCTGTGTATTTCTTACTTCAAAGAGTAGCCTATTATTAAAATGTAACATAGACGAACCTAAAAGTGAAACTTTCCCTAAAAAGTTAGGCAAGAGTGTAAAAATGTAATAGGCTTCAACATTTATATGATTCCTCTATATTGTTTTAATATATTCTTTTAAAGTCTTACTTCATTATTTCCTATCACTTTAAAATGACTTTATAGACATCATTTATCTGATAAATGTCTTGGCAATACAGGTTAAAATCTCTGTAATATAGATAAATCACTTAAAACGCACAGTATCATATGGTATGTACTACATAAGTATTAAATATTATTATTGATGACTTAATTTACGATTAGATAGAAAATAATTTTCCTTTGTCAATTACATAAACAATGATACTTTGAGTACTGTGCCCTTGCTTTTCACATGTGCTTTCTTTGAAATTATTCTAAGATCTCATTAGTCCTTAGCCTGTATTTATTATTCTGATTCCTTCTTGATCTTATATTCTCTATGAATCTGTGACTGTAATTTTTGTTAAATTCAAAATAATTATAAAGCACTTACTATGTAAAAGGATTAAATGAAATTATATATATATATATAAAACCTTACTAGTACATGTTTCCAGTACATATGATCATACTTAATGTAGGGGATTGGTACATGTACATAACACATTGCTGGCATGTCTATGAGTCCCCCTATCAATGCTAGTAG
>PVIC010011978.1:0-40494 GCA_004025085.1 Thryonomys swinderianus
AAAAAAAAAAAAAAAAAAAAAAAAGGAGTCTGAAACCTGCTACGCTGCTATGTTAAATGAGTCACAAAAGGACAATGCCATACAATCCTGCTTATATGTGGCACCTAAAGGACTCAAATTCATAGAAATAGAAAGTAAAATGATGATTGTTGGGATCTGAGGGGGGAGAATGGACAATTCTTATATTGTAGATATGGAAGATTGGGAAAATAAGAAAGCTCTGGAAATGGATGATGGATACAAACAATGTGAACATCCTTAATGATACTGAAGAGTACATTTCAAAATGATCATGATAGCAAACCTTATGTCACATGCATTTTGCCGCAGTAAAAAATATTTTAAATAGAAGGCGCTTTTAAAACATCAAAATGTACGTGTGTTAAAACTCTGGTTTCAATCGCTAGTATTTCTAAAAAAAAAAAAAAACAGTCAAAGTTTGGTGTCTATCTAGCTAAATCACAAGAGTAGTGACTTGAAGGAACAGCTGCCTCTTTTGTAGTGTAGCTCTGCAAGGTCCCTGGGGAGCCGAGATGAGTCCTCTGCAAGGTGACCACTCCACCTCCGCTGAGCCTGGGTGAACAGGGACACCCACTGCGCATCTGGATAGCCATTCAACCACCAGAGGTTCCTCGGTGACGATCCTTCCTGGCTCTCCCCTGCTCCTTCCCACACTTCTCACCATTCCCCTGATCAGGTTCCTGGGAGGAAACCAATTAGTCCAACCTCCCTCTGCCATTTTTCCCTCAAAAAGTAGAGGCTACAGCTGTTTTATAGGGGATGTGGCTAGACCTATGGGTACCTGTTTTTCCTTACACTGTCTCAAAGTGCAGAAGCCCGGGAAGCCTGTCTCTGGCACACTGAGGAGGCTAGAGCGGGGCAGTACAGAATTCGCCTCTGGCTTGTGGGCCAGTATGAGTGTAGATCCCAGCTCGGGCAACGGCCTCAACAATCTGCTCAGACAGCTTTTGGAGAAGACCTGCAGAGGACAAGAAATGCTTCCGAAAACCAAACCTGCTGTGGCTGCTGAGTGACAGTGCCCAGAACACAGCCAAGAATAAACAAAACCATTTGGCACACCAAGGCTCTGCCAGTCTCCAGCTGCTTGATGAGACCTTGAAGGTGGAAAAAAGGGAAAGCAGTGCCTGCGAAGAAGGCAGAGGCAAACACTAGGACACCCTCCCCAGGTACCAGTGGCAACATAACCAGCTCATTACTCCAAAAGCAAAGTCAACAAGCCTGGCTCCCATCCCTCACCTATCAGGCCCCCAGACCCTGAACTTCACCATATGTAGACAAAACCATGTTTCTAAGCAACTTGAATTTAGCAGGTCACAGCACTTTGAAGACCTGTTGGTTCGGGACTCTGAGGACATGACCTCACTCTGCCATAGCTAGAATTCTAGCCCTGAAGGCAAGTCACTTTTATCCCTACTGTGGGCCTCCCAAGTACAGAATGTGAGTGATCAGGATATTCACTTTGGCCAGACCTGGACAAAATCCCCTAGAGCAATGGTTCCCCCTCATTTGTTTTATAGAGGCCCAAGAGGAGGTGCCATGCCCTGGTCCATGAGGGGCAGAGTGGAACTAAGCCCCAGGCCTAGCTGAGAAGGTACTTACTCAATCTGCCTCACTCATCTACAAACACTGCTAACAGCTCTTTAAACTGCCTTCACATCTGTTAGTTCTTTAAGGATAAAGGCTGAGAATTAACCTTGTTACCTATTCCCCAAAGTGTCCAAGCCAGTGCTGGATGTGTGGTCGGAGCTCAGTGAATTCTTTCCGAATGAGAGAATCCCCACAACAGCCCAGGAAGGATATAAGGCAAAGATTAGAGCCCTGTTTACAGAGGAGAAGGATAAAGCCCACAGAAGTTCCCCACACTCAGCCAGAGCTCAACGGGTGGGATGAGTTTTGAGATGGTTCCAGACTTCTTTCATTCCCCCATGATGACATTAGAGTAGATAAAAAGCCTACACCCTCATGTGCTCCTCAGCTCTGGCACAATGTTAGTCTGCAGCCGTATAACTTTATGACTCCCTAAGACCCAGGGCCTTCCCACCCAGGCTGTGCACCTCCTCTCCCCACCAGCCAGTGCCACATCTCTAGTTCAGCAGCTCTCCCAACTAGGAAAGTCCTTTTCCACTTCCTGCAAGGAACACCAGAGAATTCCTCCTCTCTACCTTAATGTTTCCTCTCTTTGCCCTCTTTCCAATATTGCTGGAGCACTTTCAAACAAAAAACGACAGATAGGCATGAGTGTAGATGACATTAAAGACACAGTAAGTTGCTTTATACATAGTTGTCCAACTAGCTACGACATTCTGCCCTAATTTGGACCCAGAAACAATGACATTCTCAAAAAATATGGACCAGAAAGTACCACCCAGCTCCAATACAAAAGCAAACCCACATGCCTAGCTCTCCAAGGAGTCAGTTTTTAATTAGGCAGATTTTCTATTTCATTGCTGTTTACACTTGTGCTCCAATAAGGATCTCCACTGTGCTAATCTCTATCCTCTTTCAAGTCTATGGACCTCACAGGAGAAACTTGTATTTCCCTTCTCCTACCTGGTGGCCACTCCACCCTGATTTGTCTTTAAAATGCTCTGTGGGCTCAATAAACCATGGTACAACCTTTTTACTATCAAGAACCACTGCCCCATAGACAAGATCAAGGGCCACACAGAAACAGTCATGTAACATGGACTTTATCGCTTTGCTTGTTTTAGAGGATATAGAGAATGTTCGACTGACTTGTATCATAAACTGAGAATGTGAAACTTTAGTATCAGTAAAGAGTTCACCTCTAGCAATCATCTAAGATGTGTTAGCATACATTTGTCTTCTAATTTGACTTTCTCTTATTTGTTCCTTCCATTCCAACTTCTGCAGCTATTTATTTGTGTGTATAGCTCAAATCATTTTTTTATTCCAAGATATAAAAAATGCACATTTAAATTCAACTCAAGTCACAAATAATAAAATACTTTTTGTCATAATGTATGCATATATGTTTATGCAGGTAGCTAGTGAAATATGAAGGAAAGGAGAAATGGGGAGAGGAGAAAAGATGAAAACACCAATTAATATTAGGGGGCAAAGGGAGACAGAAAAGACTGAGATTGTAAAAATCAAGTCTTTTTGACCTATGTCTCCCTGAGAACTAACACAGGAAGGCACAGGGCCCATGCAAATGTGCACAGGTGCACATACACACCCCACTTCCCATTGGGTAAAGCTCTCCCTCCCACCAGCTGGCTCTCGGCACCTAACAATAAGAACTGCTGCTAATTATTAAAGTCCTGTTTTCTGACAGATGCTGTGCATTTATTATTTATAAGTCTTCACAACCACTTATGAAGAACCCAGGCTCAGAGACATCTTGACATTACTAAGATCACACCGCAGTAGATTTGAGCTGTTCCTGTTGTACAGCATCCTCAAAGGTGACAAAACTCTTTTGCCCTTTGGGAAGACACTTGCATGGCCACTCTGCACACTCCATTCCTAGTCACCAAGACAGACTTAAAGGCAAAAGTATGACCCTGATCCCACCCAAGTTAATGACGTCCAACTCTAAGATTTTAGTACAAAATATTCAGAAAAAGACCAGAGACTTAGCTCAGTGGTTCCAGTGCCTGCCTAGCAAGTGCAAGGTCCTGAGCACAATCCAGGTAACCACATACAACAATACTGGGTGTGATGACTCACACCCACCAGCACTCAGTACCACATAGCACAGTGCCAGGCACGGTGGTTTACGCCTATAATCCTAGCACTTGGGAGGCAAAAGCAGGAGAATTGCTGTGAGTGTGAGGCTTGCTTGGGCTTCCTAGTGAGCTCAGGGCCAGCCTGAACTACAAAGTGAGACCTTTTCTCAGATAGATAGATGATACAGAGAGAGAGAGAGACAGAGACAGAGAGAGAGAGAGAGAGAGCGAGAGAGAGAGATTCAGAAAGCTTTCTTTCCACTAGGTTTGAAAAGGAAATAACAGAAGATGGAAGTTAAGGGTAGAGAAATAGCAAGAGATAAGCAAGAGCCAAATCTTCACAGCTCCCTTAAGCTCTTGGATACAGCTATGGCTGCACTTCTCAATTCAGGGAACCAACCAATTCCTGACCCCAATTGCCCCAACTGCTGCCTCACATTTTTTTCAAGTTAGTTAACTTTTTTTCAATTTAGTTGACTTCTGTTGTTTTCAGACTAAGGATTCCTGGCTAGTATTCCTTGTGGATAAGCAACTGATTTAGACTTGATTCATCTGACCCTAAAGTATCTGCTCTCCATCTCACAGCACGCCACTTTCTTGTGGAGCATGGTGTCTGACGATCCACCATCCTTGACCCATCCTCTCACCTGGGAAATCCACAGACCTGGCAGCTGCCACCCACAACTGCAGGGTCTGCCAGAGCCCACTGGTCCTTGGAAAAGCTATCTCAGAGTCACTGAGCAAAAGCCTGGTGATGCTAGATCATGGAATTGACACATTAATGGGGAGTCTGAATCATTTGAGAGTATACACAATGGAGCTTGTTGATTGTTGCAAAAGAGAGCGGAAATACTAAAAGATCATTTAGATAACTATGTCAAAGAAAAACTCAAGATAAAAGTTAGAGCAAGCTAACTGAGACTCCCCACTAGCACAGCAGGGTGTAAAGAGTGAAAAAGCTAACTTGGTTCAACATTGATGTCATGGCACCTTTAAAGCAAGAACACAAATCTAAACATAGGATCTCAGATATTATGAGATCTTATGAATCATCTGACTCAACATCATCAGAATTAAAACCCCTGCCCAATATTCTTGAGCTTTGAGCTTCAGCCTTATGTGAATTACCCTGGTGACCACTACCTGAGAACACACTCAATCTCATCACCTCTGATTACTAAAAAATTCTTTTTCAAATTTTAAAGATAAAAGTAATCACTGCAGAAAGAAAAGTGGTAAAGATAAAATAAGAAATTCATACAGTCAAAGTGATGGAAGAAATTCCAGGCTTAGAATCAGAATGGAGGACAGAAAAACTGGGGGGGGGGGGGCAGAGGGTAAGAGATATAATATCTGAGACAGGGAAAATCTTTTTTTTTTTTTTTTTTTTTTTTGAGACAGGGTCTCACTTTGTAGTTCAGGCTGGCTCTCAGCTTACTATGTAGCCCAGGCAAGCCTCAAATCCAGCCATCCTCCTGCCTCTGCCTCCCAAATGCTGGGATTACAGGCGTGAGCCACCACGCCCGGCACTGTGGTATGTGGTATTGATTGCTGGTGGGTGTGAGTCACCACGCCCAGCACTGTATGTGGTTAATGGGATCGAACTCAGGGCCTTGCGCTAGCCAGGCAGGCGCCAGAACCACTGAGCTAAATCTCTGGCCCTGACAAGGAAAATCTTAATGAGAATTACTATACATTTAAAAATATATTTACTTCCCTTGACTGTATTACCATAGATACCAGTAAAGTTTAATTTAATGTAATTGTTTTTGGTTGCTGGACTGTGTTCTGAGAATGCAGTTCTCCACCAATGTTAGACCAGAAAAGACCCAGTTTTGGGTTGAGTTATATTCATTTCATACCTGTTTCTTCATAAATCCCATCCAAGTTATAAGGAGAGAGATACAGGAATGAAGACATAGGGCCAGTTGTGGACCTGAAGTACAGAATGGAGACTTGATTGTAATGTGATAGAAAGTTACTACCATGAGAGTTTGTTGACCACAAGAGAGGGGCTTGCTGTAAGAATCCCCAGTTAGATGCTGAATTCCCTGAGCTAATTAAAAGTCCTAAAAAAAAAAAAACACTATCATTCAGCAATTGCAGGTAGCAGCAAGTCATGGAGATGGGGCTCATCAGAGTATCTATCTGTCATGGGCATTAACTGCAAGCAGTAGACACTGCTGCTGTAGGATTAAGCAGGAAAAAAAAAGTTCATCTAGAGATACTGGATGCCTGACAGAATTTTGGAAGGGCTGGGGAAACAGCTTCAGGCTAAATCTTAGGAGGTGACCCTTAACCTCATGGTCCATGGCATAGGATTATCCTGATTTAAAGAAGAAAAATCCCACAAAACTTATAATCAACAGAGTGAAGAAACAACCTGCAAAGTGAAATATTTTTTTCATCCAACAAGAGGTTAATATCCAGGATGCAGAAGGAACTTTAAAAACCTGAACAGTAAGAAAGTAGATAAGCCATTATAAAATGGACATATAAGCTGAATAAACATTTCTCCAAAGAAGATACACAAATGGCCCAAAAGCATACTCTTTAAAGTTCATCTTCCTTTCCTAGACTTCCCAGAGGTTACTACATCAACAATTTCTGATGTGTCCTTCTAGCAATTTCCCTTGCTGAAATACCACAGTTTCTATATACATCCTTTCATATCATAAATGAAAGCTTGCTGCACAAAAAAAAAAAAAGACCCTGGTCCACCATACCAATGCTACCAAGCCCTGAGTGCATGCACTCTACGATAGGCTCAGCATTCCTAGAGCAGCACCCACCCTCCCCTAGTACCCAACCTGCTCTGCAAATGTGACTCCAGTCATTGGCATCTCTAGCACCCAGAGTGCAGTATGGAGACTTCACTGCTACCTTCCCCAGACAGACAGAGTCCACACTATGCCTGTGTCCTCATATTGTTTATAACAAAGCCAAAGTCTATCTTTGTGGCCTCTTTTTGGTGGAACTCAGGTCACTTGTCTATGGGCTGGTTTCCAAGGCCTTTTCAGGCTTCTACCTCAAACAGATAAAGCTCTATATGAGTTTTCTTGGATTATAGATATGTAGTGCCACAGATCAGGGGATTCAAACAATGGGTATTTATTTTCTCACAGTTCAGAACACTATGCATAGGAGCAAGATGACAGCAAGGTTGGCATCTTCCAAGACCTCTCTCCTTGGCACGTAGATGGACATACTCTCCTTGTGTTTTCACTCTGTGTCCACCTGAGCAGCTCACTAGGTGCACAGATGGTCAGCAATACATCATCTCTGGGTGGATTCGTCAGAGCATTTCTGGAAAAGACTGGCATTTGAATCAATAGACTGAGAACAGCAAATGGCCCTTCCCACTATTAGTGTGCATCTGACAGTCTGCTGAGGGCCTGAGTAGAACAAAAGGAAGGGAGAATTCATCCTGTCTGCCTGACTACTGAGCTAGAACAGTAATATCCTCCTGCCCTTGGACTGAGAGACACACAACATCAGCTTTCCTGGTCCTTAGGCCTTTGGATTCAGACTGAAACCCAGCTCTCCTGGGTCTCCAGCTTATGGATGGTTGATGGTGGGTCTTCTCAAGCTCTATAATGATGTGAGCCAGTTTTCATAATAGCATACATATGTACACACTCATTCAGAAAGTATTGGGACTCCCAAAAACAATATCCAACAGCAATAAACAAAGTATTTAATCATTTCAGTTCAGTCAGAGCTTGGCATATTAGTGTAACGTATTCTGGTTTGGAGGTTACCTTTCAGTTCAGTTAAAATCCTTTCTGTCTTCTACATGTCCAGGAATAGACTATCTTTTTCCCACTATTGTGTATTTCATTCTGCCACCCCATTGGCAAGGTAGCAACTTGCATTTGAGTCTAGTTTTGAATGCATAAATCCCTTTCACCTTATCACTGAATACTACATTCATGGCACTATAAAATATTGTGCCAAAATTCATCAGGTAACAAATGTGTGCCTGTATATAGCCATATACTTATACTCTCATCCTCACAACAACTCTATGAAGCAGGTATTTGTTTCCCATTTTATAGATATTAAAGCTCAACAAAACTGAATGACTTTCCCAGTGTTACACAGCTAGGATGTGAATGAATCAAGCTTTAAAGCAAGGCTCGGTGCCTAAAAATACAAGGTTCTTTTCATTGCCCCTGGCTGCCTTTTATAAGGTAAGCCAGTAGAAACATGCCAAGAACAATGGCACTTTGGAGAACCTTGGAAGCCTTCTATTCCAGCTTCTTTATCCCAGAATTGAGGACACTATGCCCAACAGGAGAAAATCACTTCCTAAAGGCCACACAGCCAACCAATGACAAACTGGAACCAGAGTCCATGACTGCTAACCTCCCAGTCTGACATGAATGAGTAAAGCCAACAGCTGCTAAGTGATTTGAAAACCAGAAACTAAGAATTAGGAAACACAAAAACCTATCCTTCACTCTCTGTCACTTACCATCTCACTTGCCTTCTTCAATTCTTGGTCAGCACTTTAACTTTGGGAGTTGAATAAAATGCTGATTATCCCAACCCAGAGTACAAGCCACTCCTCTCCTCATAGAATGAAATTGGATCAGGGAAAGATGGGAGAAAAAAAAAGTTGACCACACCAAAAAAAAAAGTTGACCACAAACTCCCCATCCCATTCCTTTGGCCACATAGACCTCTCCCTCCAGATGCCTGAACATGCTCATAATAAGCAACTGGCTTCCTCCCAAGCACAGGAACAAAGACAACAAAGCAAGAGCCACAGTAGCTTTTATGACTTAGCCTCATAATCACATAACATCTCTTTTGTTATATGCTGTTGGCCACATGGGAGGGCCCTGACAAAATATAGGAAGTCACTTCAAAAGGGCATGAAGGTAGGGGACAGGGATTGATGTTGGTTATCTGGAAGCCTGCCTACTAACTGGGTTTATGTAAAATAGCAAAGAAAGTAGGCAGCCCATACAGTTAATGTCTACCACTGGTCCAAGACACAAAACCTGCTTTTGCTCAGTTGTTGTCGCTTTGGTAAAAGAAAAAAAAACTAATTATATAGACACCGTGTTTCCTCAACTCAAAGAAAACTTGTCAAATTACATGTGCTCAGTGTCACAATTCTACGCAGACTTGGCATCGGAGACTACGATTAGGACATACAAAGTTGAGATTTGATAGAAAAATGTCTCCATTTTGAACATGCTCCTAGGGGTTCTTTGTTCTCCTGGCAGCAGTAACTCCTGTAATTGGGGGCAGAAGGTAATACAGAATTCTCTGAAGGGTTCCAGATCTTCAGAAGCAAGCTCATTAGAGACCACTGCTTTCATAACTGACTTCCCTATATCTGGTTACAAATTAAAGAAAGCAAAGATTGGGCCAGAGATTTAGCTCTGGTTCCGGCGCCTGCCTCGCAAGCGCAAGGTCCTGAGTTTGATCCCAGTAATCACATAGAATGCTGGGTGTGGTGGCTCACGCCCACCAGCAATCAATACCACATACCACAGTGCCAATCCCAGCACTCAGGAGGCAGAGACAGGAGGATTGCTGAGTTCATGGCAGCTTGCCTGGGCTACATAGTGAGCTCAGGGCCAGCCTGAACTACAAAGCGAGACCCTGTCTCAAAAAAAAAAAAAAAAAAAAAAAAAAAAACAACAAAGCAAAGATGACTGAACAGTTGGCCAAGTCTGTGACACAGGGGCAGAAACCTTATTGTCTTTCTCCAAGTGACTTTCTTTACAAGCATGAAAACTCCCAGCTCTATCCTCTTCAAGACCTGACCAGTTAACTTGACTTGTTTCATTCTCTTTCTTCTCTACAAACAAGAACATCTGCCCCACCACTTCTCTTTTGTTTTCTTTATTTAACAATGAGGTTGCCTCTACACCTTGCCAGAAAATAAGTGGGGGGAGGAGCCCCAGCTTCTTATCTATAATGTTCTTCAAAACAACCAAAGTCTTCTCACAATTCTGAGCCAAATGTGTAGGAGAGAATGGAGTCAGTTTTAAACACTGAAGATCCATGGTACCTGGGGAACTAGATGCCATGACATTCCTAGCCTACCCTAAGCAAAAAACAAAACATCTCTTTAAATTTCCCAGCAACCTAAATGTGTATGTGACAAGAGCTGTAATCAATAAGTAACTTGATAAAGTGGATAAAAATTGACTCAGGAAAGGAGTGTAACATCTTATTAAGAAAATTCAACCCAGACCACTTTCAATCAGCCATATCAAACTGCAAAAGCCAGAGACCAAAGTCTCTGTGGGAGACGCTGGATCAATATTTTAAGCCTAAACTCCTTAACTTTGTACTAACAACAAACTAGCAGGGAAAAATGATGTCCTCTAAATTCAAAGGCAGAAAAAAAAAGATGGGGGAAATAGGGGAGGGGCAAGAAACATGTAGGTTGTAAGTTACACGTAACTCCCAAGGAATAAATCTGTCTTTCCTGAACTAGACAAATGCTAAAATCCACCAGCCCAGCCACAAATGATGTTTCATGAGTATTGAAAGAAGAGAGGGAAATATTCAGGTCACAAATTTATCTGATTGAAAGTCAGAAACTAAGTGAAGCCTGCAAAAGTTTGATTTCTTTTTTATTAATATTGGGGGAGGAAAGAAAATACTGTGAGATGCCAGGCACAGAGGAAAGGCTGCAATTTTTTTTCAAATTGCATGAATACCATCACATAAATATTTTCATTTGCAAGAAAAGTGTGTGAAGGAGTTCTCATGAATAAGTACAAGGCATTCAAAGCACATCTCCATTGGAATTCCAGAAACATTTCTGCCACCCTACCTGAGCACCAGCCTCTTCTTACCTTTCTACAATAGCCAATCAAGGAAGCTATTCTCAAAATTATAGTTTGCTGAGAGAGGATATCAAAGGGCAGAGTTTTGCAGGGCTTTGATCAGATTCTAACATATAGAAGCCATCAAATGTCTACTCATATAAGGTCCAAGCAAAGAAATGGAAAGCAAGAAACAATGTTGGGATGATAGGCGTGAAAAATTATCTTATATCCATTTCTTCTCAACCCAGTTACCACTCCCAAAGAAATTATCTAATCAAGCGTACTTGTTATCATTCCAGCTGTAACTCAATTTATTGTAAATTTACAGAAGACTTACTATGTGTTAAACACTGTAATGTATTAAAGGGGAATATGCTTATGATAGGTCCCTTTCTCAAGTGATTCTAAACTATCCAGAGAACTTTGGGTGGAGGGGAAGTTCACCCAAAGTGACCCTTAAGTCCCTTTTCAGATGAGGATATGAAATGGTGCCACTCATATCTTAGTTGTTTACAAATGTTTTCTCAATAAAAACAGCAAAGGCTTGGAAGAGTGTCAAGTCCTTGCCATGCCAATAGATCTGGGTAAGGTATTTAATTAATCTGATTCTCATGTATAAAATGGAGAAAATAATGCAATATGAGGATTTCAGGCAAATTTAAAGAAGATATCATAGGTAGACTCCTAGGAAAACACCTGAAACCAAGTGGGTGCTAAGTTAATGTCAGCTACTTTACCTCTTTCTATAAAGAAATTCTCTGGCAAAGATTCAAGGCTGGCACAGAGCAAACATGACCCCAATAGCCACACTCAGATCTGGTGCAAGGGAACCTGGACACAATAGGAAAGAGAAGCTCTCTACCCCAGTCTTGCCCTGTCGGCTCACCTGCTCACTGATGCAGGGCTGAGTGAAAAAAGAATTGCTTCAGAGAGGGAAGAAATTGGATCCAACCCCGAGAAAGATGATTGAGGTATTTCAGAAATTGAAAAGGTAATGTGAATAGGCAGCTTCCAAAGCCATTCCTCCTCCCTTGTAACTGAACTAGATGGCCTGCTGATCCTTGGGGGAGGGAAGGGTTTCTGGAAGCCCCCACCCACCCAGACTCCTGAACTCCCAAGAGTAAAGAAGTAGGCAAGGCAGTTTCAAGAATTTAAGAACAATCAAGACATAATCCTTTCCCTGAGGGAGTCCTACAAAATACTTACAAGATTAAAAGTTGTATGTTCATACATCAATCTTTATAGCAGCACTATTCAGAATAGCCAAAAGATGGAAGCAACCTACATGTCAATCAATAAATGAATTGATAAAGTACAGCATACGTATACAATGGGATATTTTTCAGCCTACAGAAGAAACGAGATTTGGATATATGTCACCATGTGGAAGAGCCTTGAGGATGTTATGTTGAATAAAATAAGGCAGACACAAAAAAACTACTGGATGAGTCCAGTCACATGAGAAACTGAGAAGAAGCAGGTGCATAAAAATAGTAGGACAGAGGTTACCAAGAAGAGAAAGGAGGTAAAATTAGGAGATATGGCATTGAATCAACAAAAGGTGCCAAATTTGTTTGAGATGATGAGAAATTTCAGAAATGAGTGTTCAATATCATAAGTATATTTAATGTCACTATAGAAAAGGTTTTAATTGAAAAAAATCCTAAAATTCAAATGGAACTTCAAATATTATGGACCTGAGTAGCCAAATCAATATATAGCAAAAAGAACAAAACCAGAAGCATCGCACTTCCTGACTTAAAATTATATTACAAATCAATAGTATTTAAAATAGCATGGTACAGGCATGAAAACAGACATATAAATCAACACGACAAAATAGAAAACCCAGAAGTCCATTGACAGAAGAATGGGTAAAATGGGATGTACATGTATCCAGTGGAATACATAGTATTTATGAAAGAAGAAAATCCTGTCTTTTGCATAAGCCTGAAGGACATTACTCTAAGTGAAGTAAGCCAGGCAAAAAGGATGAACACTTCATAATCTCACTTACGTATGGAATCTAAAAAAGCTGAGTTCATAGAAGCAGAGAGTAGAAGGGCAGTTATTAAGAAGAAATTGTCAGTGAAAGGGTTCAGGGTTTCAGTTAAGATGAATAAACTCTGGAGATCTCTTGGACACCATCATGAGCACAGTATAATATATACTTGTGTTATAGTTCCTCAAAAGTCTCATGTGTTTGGAAAGTGATTGGCCCATGGGGGCCCTGTACATACCAATGGATTCATTCATTAATGAGTTAAGTAGCTGAATGTGTGGTTAGAAGGGTATGTTCCTGTCTCTGGCTCCTCTCTTCTCTCTCTGCTTCCTGGCTGCCATGGGTTAAGCACCTGTTCCTCCATCATGCTCTTTGGCTGCCTCATTTCTACCTTGGACCCTGCAGATCATGGACTGAAACCATGAGCCAAAATAAACCTCTCCTCTTTTAATTAGTTGCAGACATGTTATCCCAGTGATGAAAAAGTAAACTAAGACAACTCACAAATTGTTAAGAGAATAGATTGTGAATATCCTTGTCACAAGCAAATAGTAAGTAAGTGGGTTATCTCCTTAATTACTAAGGTACCTGTGACATAGAAGGTCACCCATCGAATGTCTTTCTTGAGTATTCCCTTTCAACAGTCTCTTCCTCACCCATGGCCTTTCTCCAACACCCCCAGGAAATCAGTGGACTGCCATCTGAAGGGACAAAATGCCTTTTTCTGGATGGCAGGACATTTAACAATAAAGATGCCCCCTCCCCATGGAACTCGCCAAAGAAGAATGAGGGAGCCCCTCCTCCAATCCTTTTCACTCTACCTTCATTGTCCCATAAACCTCTACAATAGGCTTGGAAGGTATTCAAGAAGTTCTTAAGTTAGGACAAATTACAAAAGGTCATTGTAATAGAGAAGACCAGCTAAAGTTTTGTGGGGTTTTTGTTGTTGGTGGTGGGGTTTTTGTTGTTGTTGTTGTTGTGGTGGTTTTTTGTTGTGGTTTTTTGTTTTGTTTTGTTTGTTTTTGAGACAGGGTCTCACTTTGTAGTTCAGGCTGGCCCTGGGATCACTATGTAGCCCAGGCAAGCCTCAAACTCAGCAATCCTCCTGCCTCTGCCTCCCGAGTGCTGGGATTACAGGCGTGAGCCACCATGCCTAGCATTGTGATATGTAGTACTGATTGCTGGTGGGTGTGAGTCACCACACCCAGCATTGTTGCATCTGGCTACCAGGATCAAGTTCAGGATCTTGTGCTTGCTAGGAAGACGCTGGAACCACTAAGCTAAATTTCCATGCCCAGCTAAAGTTATTGATAATTTAATCTTTCCCCAGCATCATCCAAAAAGAAATGCAACATGGTTTTTTTTTTTTTCTCAGCTCCATCGTGGGTGCCAAACACAAGAGTTTTCTTATCTTTTTAATATCTGACCCTTGGTTGCTATAATGAATCTTTCTAGAAAGGGCAGGATTAAACTTTTTTCCTTCTGCCAGAGGAATGGAAATGGTATCGTCACCTCAACTAGTGATAATCATAAGAAGGCCCAAAAGGTATGGGCGACCTACAAGAGATGGAGTCCTTGGGACAAAAAGCCAAAATCAAATCCCAAGTACCAAGGAAGGTGAGACCACTGTGGACAGGAGGGGTCTAAGTCAAAAGCTCTAATAAATACATCATGTCAAATCACCCATCAGCATCCTGGCAGCCTGCAGAAGAAAATCACTAATGCAGTATGACTGATTCAAATATGGAAGGCAAGGAGGAGTTAATTTAAGTCGATCCATGGACTATTTAATCCGCAGTTGAAAATTCTACAATCAAAACATGTGGAAAGCAGCTCTGCAGGCAATATTTAACAGCGTCTGCATCAAAGAGACCGCCGTCTGCCCCTTTCCCAGGAGAGAAGAAAGTAAAAGCATGAAAGATGCCCTCTGTGTCTTTGATACTCTGAATCTGCGTGTGTATAAAAGCGTGTGTAGGGAACAGTTATGTATGTGAGCATGTGTGAGAAAGTATATATGTGTGTGTCTCACAGTATGTACATACTCTGTGTATATCTGTGCATTTGGCACATGTGAGTGTAAAAGAGAACAGTTCCAAAGAAGATGGCCTTGTGGGGGCTGGGAATTTAGCTCAAATGGTACTGCACCAACCTTGGATGCACAGGGCCCAAGTTCAATCCCCGGTACCACCAAAAAAAAAAAAAAAAAAAGAGGAAGAAGGGGGGAGGGGGAGGGGGAGGAGGAGGAAGAGGAGGAGATGCCTTGCGAGATGACACATTCAAATCATACTTGAGAACAAGGAAGAGAGACAGAAAGAAAAGAACACTGGCAATGGTCTAAAATATCAGACCTGCTTCATGGGAGATCCTTCCTCCTTATTCTGACAGCGATATCAGTACCCAAGACCACTAACAATTGCCATAGGGTGGGTGGACAAAACAAGGAGTCATCTGGGGGATAAAGAGGACCCAGATGGGCCATCACCTCTGCTCCAGACCATCTCTGTAAGGGTAATTCTCAAGCTTCAGCAGGAATCATCTGAAGCTTGCTAAGTCACAAGGACTAAGCCCCACTGCCAGCTCCTGGCTCAGTAAATCTGGGGTGGGGCCTGCAAATTTTCATTTCTAGACATTTCCAGGTGGTACTGCTTGTCCAGAGACCACATACTGAAAACCCCTGCCCTACATGGGTAGACAGCAGTGGCTTCATTGAACTGGAAGGGAGCAGGCACTGAAAGAACAGGACACCAGAGCTGTAAACTGACAGCACACTGAGGTTAGGTATGGTCCACAGTCTCAACTGCATCATCACACTCTGAAGAGAAGAAAGAACAGGTGGGGAATCGGGTGGGACATCCCACAGCGTGGATCTGGAGCTGCTGGTTCTTTCTTATTTATGTTTACTGTTTGTGTCCAAAGCTATTTCTCCTGAACACTGCAAAGAAGAGCTCTGCTTGTGACTTCCAGACATCTGTTTTTCCTTTGCATGTTTCTCATTCTGATTCCTCTCCCCACACCCCCTCTTGTCTTTCTACATCACAGTGCAGCTACCCAGAAATAGAATTCTGACAAGCTCCAGGAAAATCCAAAGGGTCCACTCAGCTTAAACTACAATTGAAAAATCCTCCTGCTTGATTCACCCTCTTTGAAACAGAGAGCTCGTGTTCCTCAGAGTTGGAGACAAAAGGCCACCCCTTCCCCCAAAAAGTGTCTGTGCAGGATTGCTGCAGGACTGCAATTAGAAAGAGCTCTTTCAATTTTAAAAATTATTTCTAAATTGTCTATACCGTATTCTTTTCTTTTTTTCATAGTGAATAGCTTCCAAAGTTCCAATTAGCTAATCTTTTGTATATTAAGGAATTTTGTTATCTCTCAAAAAGTATTCTATGGGTCAGCCCCATAACAAGGACAGACCTTAAAATATCAGGAATAGGGCTGGAGGGTTAGCTCAGTGGTTCCGGCGCCTGCCTTGCAAGCGCAAGGTCCTGAGTTCAATCCCCGGTAACCACATATAATGCTGGGTGTGGAGACTCACGCTCACCAACAATCAACACTGCATACCACAATGCCGGGCGTGGTGGCTCACGCCTGTAATCCCAGCACCCGGAAGGCAGAGACCCGGAGGATTGCTGAGTTCGCGGCGGCTTGCCTGGGCACCATAGTGAGCTCAGGGCCAGCCTGAACTACAAAGCGAGACCCTGTCTCAAAAAAAATCAGGAATAATTGGCTGACTGGTGAAAAATCTTCATTGTAGCCTGATACCTATACAAAGAAGGCCGCATTGCTCTAAAGTGCATACCACAAAAGAGCATGGCCTCATGAAGTAATGGGACATCCTAGCACAGAAATGGCCACTTAAGTCGCAGGGCCTAACTTTGTTTGGGCCAGCTCTTTAGGGAAAACACTAGAGCTACAGACCCAAATGCCCCAGACTTTAATCCTAGCCCCGCTCATGGAACCTTTCTGTGACCACATGGTCATTATCCCCACTGAAGCACTTTCAGGGACCTCCCTTGATACCCTTTCCCCATCCACCAGGTAGGAGTGCTAACAGCAGTGTGGACAGAACCAGTGCACCTCCCCCCCACACACACACGTGCACAACTCTCCAGCATCGTGGATGCGGTCCTCATGAGATGTGCTCCCACAGCAAAATCACTGTTCTCTATATTTCTAGGCATTTACAGTAACACCTTGTCAGGTTTCCCCAAACCCATAAATACTCTGTCACGAAGGTCCTCCTTCACAGCCTAGTGTGGAGGAATTCAGCCATCTGCTTTCAGATTTCAACCGTTTTCACTTATCTTTCACTTTGTTTTATGGGAGGGGATTAGGCCTGGATTTCCTCAGGTGCCCAGGTTTTATTCTACCGCCAGTCAGTTTTTCCACCTCTGGCCACATGTGGAGGCTGATAAGTGGAGCTCAGACACACACCCTGCGCAAAGAATGGTCCCTGTCAGTGAACTTTAACCTCTTTGGTGTTGCCCATTATGAAGCACATCTTTCACTCTCTCAAGGATAAGCATAAGGAAACATCCTACTCGGGAATGATTGCCATCCAGCAAACCATGTGGCTGGAGAATCCTTTGAGACAAAGGACAGTGCATCCATGATGACCCTTAGCTTGTGAGTGAACAGATTAGTGAATAGATTTCAGCCAAACATGAAGATACCTTGACAAACAGCAATAGCATCACTGACTGATGGTGGGCAGTACCCAAATCTTCCCCCTGGGTGCCGGGCAGATGTGCTGTGAACAGAAACAAAGCCCAGAGAGAGCTTAGAACAGAACTGTTAAAGTGCGGTACTTGAACCAGAAGCAGCATCTGAGAATACATTAGAAATGCAAATTCTCAGCCTCACTCAAGACCTATTTATTGCAAGCTACATTCATAAGGTCTCCAAATGATGGGGCAGCACAGCAGAGTTAAGACAGTGCTAGCTTAGCAGTCACCATTCGGTGAACTGCAACCTGAGTATAACAATGGGAAGAAACCAGATTGGGTCGGACAAGTCCTAGATTACAGACCTTACTCTGTTCCTTGCTGACAATCAGGGTCAGTCCCTTTACTTCTTGGGTGAAGAAATTAAAAACCTGGGCCTCAAAACTTGGTTCTTCAGTTGGGACCATCTAGAAAACTCTTCACAATTTATGTGTCCAGATCCCATCTCCAGAGATTCTACTTCAAGTAGTATCCACTGTAGCCAGGACATCAGGATTTTTAACCTATAGGATTATGATATGCAGACAATGTTGCAAACCATTGTACATAATGATCTTTAAATCTTCCTAGCTCTGGGGGGGTGTGGGTGGGTAGGGATGTGGGTAAAAATGAGAATTAACTTGTGTCATACACTGGTACAAATTCCCCAATGTTGTATGTGATTGTGAGCTGTATATAAAATGTACTAATAAAGAATTCAATTTTTAAAAAATCTTCCTAGCTCTATAGCCCAGTTATTCAGCTAATTCTGTTGCTCTAGATTAGTACCAGAGGTTAGAAAAAAATTAAAAGACCTACAGTTAGAACAACACCTAGAACATGATTTGGTTTGTTTTATTACATCACTGATTTAAGTGAGTTAAGAATAATAATAATAATAACAATAATAATAATAATTGAAAGCCTTGGAATGTTAGGTTCTAGTTAATTGAGGTCTCACTCTAATATATCTCTTTTAGTAGATTTCATATTTTATACAGGGAGATTCACAGCATGGACTCTTTCTCATCAGAATCTCCACTCTTAAATTGTACTGAAGCAAGGTGATGACTTGCCTATTTTTCCCTTTGAAGTCAACTTATAAATGTATAGTGAGTGCTGCCCTCTAATACCAACTTAAGATCTTCTTCAAATTCACATGTTCCTTTCGACTGAAGGAAGACATTTAAAAATAAAGATGAGCTGTTTTCAATATCCCTTTTGGACCACTGTATTGCATTTCATCCCTTCTTACATGGATTTCCTGCTGTTTTATTTAGGAAAGGATTCAATGGTTTTGGTTTCCTTTGACTGACCTATTTAGCTTCCCACTTCGGATAAGTTTAGCTAGGTGAATCAATTTCTATAGTCTCCTCTGAGTTGTCACTTTTAGTGACAAGCAGAAAATTGAAATTTGCAAGCCATTAGTTGTTAAGATGGTACATGAGATTTTAAGATTTATTTTTTTTAAAAAAATTCAACTTGTCAGATGAGGGATTATTTTAAAAAAATAAACTCTCCCTAAGTACATGTAGCACATTTTAAAGAGCACTTTAATAAATTTAATAGTAATGAATGCATCTCAGCTTATGAAAAACTGAGTCCCAGAGAGAAGAGATATCAGGGCAGGACCCTGTCAATTTCTTCCCAAGTCCTTCAGCAGGGGCTGAAGGGCTTCTCTCCCCGAAGACTTGTCTCTTCTCTGTCTGAAAACCAGTTCTCTCTGATTTCACATTTTCACGATGCAAGATAGCACTGCATCATATTTCAGTCTATTATATACCCAAACTCAAGTATATGGCCTCCACTCAGCATGACTCAGTCATAGCTCCCAATTGCAGGACAGGCAGTGCAATGGCCCTGCATAGGCCACACTTGTTTGTCTGCTGCAATGATGGGTGGAGGGAGAATATGGCTATCATTATTATTATTATTATTATTATGCTAGAAAATAAGAGTTCAGAGAAAAAACACTGGGAACTGGGCAGATTCCCTTAAAAGGAGCTTTACTGCTATCTACTTGAATAGAGTTGTAATACCAGAGTCTCCAAGACCCACCATTATTCCTCCAAGGAGGGCTTCTGTCATGGCTCCCAGAGACAGTGTGCTGCCTCAGCCCTATGTCTCAGTTAGCAGTGAGAGAGGAAATAGACTCCCCTGTGTTCTCTATTGTCTTGCATATGATTTGTGTGACAATGACAATAAATATCTCCTCTTCACCTTTCCTTATAATTAGAGACATAGACATTAAAAAAAAAAGATTACATTTCTCAGCCCTCTTACACACCATTTCACTAAGTTATAGTTACTAGGGTTTGAACAGAAGTGGTAAGCGCAACTTCTGAGCTATGCTTGTAAAAGGAAAGGACTTTTCCTCTCCCCTTCTCCTATCTTCATCCTGATGCTTTTAATATGATCATAATGACCAGGCATGGTGGGCTATGAAGATAATGGAACACTCTTAGGTTAGCAAAGCAATAACACAGAAAAGGCCAAGGCTCCTACTGACCTCAGAGGGCAGAGCCACCTTTTACATGAGAGAAGTATAGATCTGTTTTGTTTATATCTGCTATTTTTCTCTGTCACATACTGTAGAAACTATGTTCCCAGAAGCATCAGAACTTTAGTGCTTCAATGGAATTTAGAGACAATCTGATCCAATCCCTCATGGCATAAATGAGGCTTTAGGGGACCAAAACAGGCCATGACTGCCTCATTGCCCATGTGAGACCAGACCGGGTCTTAAGAATCCTCCCCATCCCATTCCAAGCCCAAGAACTTTTTCTGTCCCACCATACTGATCTTTTCCTCTAAGTAGGTAATGGCTGTTTAGCAATTGTATTAGTCACTTTTCCATCACTAGGACAAAATACCCCATGCCCACATCTTACGAGACACATGTATTTTGGCTCAGTTTTCAGGAGTCCCATTTCTTAGTCTGTTGCCTCCAAGGCAGAAATGACAACGGTGAGGGCCTGGCAGAGGAAAGCTACTGCTCACCCCATCGACAACTGGCCACAGTGAAAGGAATGCTAGGTAACCAATTGCCTACACAACTCTTCTCAAGCAGGCATTCGAGGGACTCTCTTTTCAAAGGAAAGCTATATACTTGTGTGCCCTTGAGCCTGTGAAGGGAGGGAGCTTGCTAATTCCTGATACCTTCAAGTCATGCTTTCTATTGTCCAAATGCAAAATACTTGGCTTCTTCTTAATGCTAATCTTTTCAGGAACCATACTCTCCATGGCCCAAACTTTGTAGATAATTTTCTTTCTGGGCAGGCTGCAAGTTTTTCAAATCATTTAATTGCTTTTTTTCCCCCATTATTTTCACTGTTCTACAAGTAGACAGCAAGAGAAATAGGGAAGGGGAGTGAGGAAGGAAAAGGAAGGAAGATAAAAATATGAAAAAAGGAAAAAACAACAAATGGTTTGTTTGGCTTTTTGTGCATATGGTACTGGAGATTAAACTCAGGATCTTGCACTTGCCAGGCACGCATGGTGCCACTGAGCTACATCCTCAGCCCAAAATAGTTTTGGTACCAGGAATCAATCTCGGGACCTTACATTTATAAGGAAGGTGCCAAGATCAGTGAGCTAAATCCCCAGTCTGAAATAGTTTTTATAAATGAAAGAGGGGTAAGGGAAAAACGAGAATCAAGATATACCATGTATGGGCCGGAGGATTAGCTCAGTGGTTCCGGCACCTGCCTCGCAAGCACAAAGTGCTGAGTTTGATCCCCAGTAACCACATATAATGCTGGGCGTGGAGACATGCCCACCAACAATCAACAATGCATACCACAATGCCGGACGTGGTGGCTCACGCCTGTAATCCCAGCACTCGGGAGGCAGAGACGGGAGGATTGCTGAGCTCGCGGCGGCTTGCCTGGGCACCATAGTGAGCTCAGGGCCAGCCTGAACTACAAAGCGAGACCCTGTCTCAAAAAGCAAAAAAAAAAAAAAAAAAAAAAAAAAAAAAAAAGATACACCACATATGAGTACAAATCTCCAAAGATGAATGTGATCATAATATACACTGAAAATGTACCAATAAACTTAAGGAGGAAAAAAAAAAGCCAACAGTACTCAAGCCTCACTCTGAACATTGGGTTGCCTTGAAATTTCCTCTATCAGATCAGTTAGTCCGTCACTTCTAATCTCAGTCTCCTGCAAAGTCTCACAAGACAGGGAAAATGATAATTTTTCTGCCAGAGTGTAATTCACATGGCCTCTAGTAAAAACGTTAGTGGAGTCTTTGTTCCCATCTGAAACCTCCTGAGCTTCTCCTTTACTGTCTTCTTCCTTATCAGCAGTCTGGTCTTTTAAGCTCAGATCAGAATCACCCATAAGGCTCTTCTTGTAGTATTCTAAGGCATCAATAGATCACATCGCCACACTTTTCCAACCTTCTCCCACAAACTACCAAAGATTTCTAAACCAGATGGACAGAAAAATTCACAGCAACACCTCCACTCTTGCAACCAAAATCTGTCACTTTCCTATCATTGGGACAAAATATCCAATATGCACATTTTAAAGTAGGAAAGGTTTGTGTGTGTTCTGTCCATAGTCTTCTGGCTTCAAACAGAAACAGCATGGTAGAAGGATCCAGGAAAGGAAAGCTGCTACTCACTACATAGTGGTCAGGAGGTAGAAAGAAAAGAGAGGAGCTAGGACAGGAATACACACTTCTAGGTTACATCCCCAGTGACCCACCTCCAACCTGTCCCTACCTCATAAAAGCATAGTTGTCTAGTGAACTCAAGAATAGATGAATCTACTGATGACTATGGTCTCCTCATGATCAAATCACTTTCCAAACATATGAAACCTTTGAAGGACATTTTAATTATAAACCACACAGCACTATATGCTCAAATTTGGTTTTTAAACACTTTTTCCTACATACAAGATGATGTGTGCATGAAACAACGGCAGCTCCTTGGGATGCAGAAATGGATTCTGGATCTGAATCTTCTTACTTTTATTTGTTCACAGCTCATGCCTTGGATTCTCGCTCTTTCTCCACTAGCTTGAAGCCAGATTTAGCATAAACTGGTGCTGTGGGTCATGCAGGAAGACATTTAATCTCCCTGAGCCTCCCACTCCTCCTTTGAAAAATGGAATTGGACAAGATCCATTTGACTCTTAAATTCTAAAATTCTGTTAAGCTTGTAGTCTCTCCAGTCTGATCCTGACCCAAAAAAAAAAAAAGTGATTTCTTTTGAAATCATTTCCCACTTTCAAAGAACAAAGTTAAGCTTTTTAACATAAAGGCTTCAAGTACCCTGAATCCCACACTCCCTGCTGCCCAGGCCTCGAGAAAGCCCTCAGGGAGTAGAGGAATGGGGTATGGGCGGTAGAGTGACATGAGCTGATCATGGCAGTACGTGTTGTCCTAACCCTTTATTTGCCCTTTTCTTTTAGTTTGTTATTTTGTGGAATAGGATGGAGACAGCTGTGATTCACTGTCCCCCAGAGTGCATCTTAGAAATTGGGGTCTTCCAGAGCAGGGGTGGAAAGAAAGAACAATGAAAACCCACATCTGATCTTTCATACAGTTTGCCCTTCGTGGTGTTTATAATAACAGAACTTGGGTTTGGAACTCTCATTTTCACCAGTTTTGTGGAGAATAAAAACATATATAGAATCCTCAAATATATAACACACACGCGCACACCCAATCTGAATCCCACCTTGGATCCATCATTTGCCTTTGGTGACAGGCAAGAATTCAAACACTGAACAACCAATGAGAACAATTTCTTGCTTTTGGAAAAGAACTTAAAATATGAGGAAAAGATATATAAAAAGGGGGAAAATACTGCTTGCCTGTACTTACTAATAGAGATAATGAACAAAGGCACAGAAGAAAAATCAAACAACAAGCAACGTCTACAATCATCTATTTGTGCATTTAAAAATAACTTAAAAGTAGGTCTTCACATATTTGATTTTTTTTAGTGCTGCTCATACTTTAAATCCCTCTTATTACCTCCACTTCCTGCCTACAAAGCCACATGGAGCCTCCAGGATGGGGGGCGGGTAATAAACTACCAGCAAAACTAAGACATATTCCACCAAGAGAGGTTATAAGACCCCTGAAGAAGCATTTCTAATCTGTAAAATGTCATAGACAAGATTAAACCCAGCCTTCCATCAGAATTGTGGAAGACAAGACAAGCAGCAAAGTGTTCTCTACATGCTCTGGAGAAGAGGCAGCTCTTGCTGCCTTGGAGAGCTGCCCAGGAACAAAGTGATCTCCGTGTGTGTCTCTGATTTCACTGTTCCCAGTTGGTCTCCTGGGGCCCTAGGAAATCATGAGCCCTTGCGTTTGGCCATTCTACCGAGGCACCAAGGAAGAACAGAAATGCCAAGATGCTACATAGAGTGCAAACCCAAACATACGCTCCCCCAACTTGATGGCAGGGAGTCACAAAGTACCAGGCTCCAGGAAAGGTAAAAAACAAGGATATGAACATCACCCAGTCGGGGATGAATCTCAAAGGAGAGCTGACTTATCCTTTCTCTCTTGAAAATAATCTCCTTTTTCACAGTGAGAAGTGGTCAGTTGTCCCCCACATGGCTGGCACCAAGAGGGAATCATGAAGTGGATCCTGGAGCACATAACACACGTGAGTTCACTTAATCCTCCACAATCACTTGAGAACTGCACACAATTGTTGCCCTTATTTTACTGATTTAGCAAGATTAAGAGACTTGTCCAATAATACATGATTTCATCAGTGGTGAAGCCAGGATTCTAATTCAGATCTGAGCTCTTCACCCCTAAATTACACAGCCTTAGCAGAGCACGTAAGAGTCACTACTGAAGCAACAATTCAGGCCTACACTTGGGTACATAAGTCATTACTTTGTATCTATGTGAGACTGATTCCCAACAGATACCGAAATGCATGGATGTTCAAATCCTTCACATAAAATTGCATGGTGCTTACATAGGCCCCAGGCCTATCCCCCATATACTTTAAATTATCTTTGGATTACTTCAAATACCTAATGCAATGTAAATTATGTAAATAGTTGTTATGCTGTATTGTTTGGGGAATAATGACAAAGAAAAAAGTATACATGTTCAATACAAACACAATTTTTTTCCCAAATATTTTCCACCTGCCATTGATTAAATCCATGAATTCAGAACCCACAGATATGGAGAGACTGCACTGTTGTCTTTTACATCCTGAAGCAAGGCCTTTTAAACTGGCCCCGAAAAGGCTTCAGACCACTGGGACAGCCTATTACCTTCAACTTGAGAAATGCTTTTCTTTTAACACTTGTACTACTTCTTGATTAACATTCTATAAAACTGATAAGCAGGCTAATGAATTTGGGGGGGGGGACTGGTTTTGAATACTGTCTATTTTAAAGAAGACCAGCTCTTGGAGCTATCGATTATCCTGTAATTGGTGTCTCTACACATTTCTAAAAAGGTTCTAAAAAAAAAGTTAATGCGTGACATTGTCTTTTTCTCTTGTCACATAAAATCTCTCTAAAATGCTGTTATTTCCATGCCTCTTAGTTTTGCAGCCATTGTTTTTAAAAAACAAATAAATAATGGCAACCCCTCCTTTGCAAAAAGGCAGCTCAAATTTCAAAAATATACTGAGAAGACATACATGTCTGCACCCTGGGTGAAGGCTTTGGCTTAATGAATCAGTCTATTTGCACCACCAAGCACTTGGGCAGGGATTTGGGGAGACTGAGGCAGCTCCCACCCACCCAGCCTCCACTCCGGACCCTGGTCTTTGTTTCACCAGTTGATTATAACTGCAAATGACTGTGAATCGTAGTGCTCCCCACTGAAGAAACTGTCTTTAAGAAAAAAGATTATTCTTTATTCCCTTGGAGATAGTTCCTTCATATTTCAAAGCTCATAGGTTACAGAATACTAAAAAGAGGCCAAAACTATCAGTAAGCAATGTTAATTAAACTTGAGTCAAATTACTAATTAAAGATAAAGCCAGGAAAACAAGACATTTTTTTACCCCATTGAAATCTATGTGTGAGTTTCAAGTTGAAGACACAGCATTTAGCCTTTCAACTGTGAGTCACAATACAATTGAGGTAAGTGCTTATTAAGGACAAGCTGCTCCCATGATGCCACTCAGTGCAGCCAAATTCCAACATTCCCTTTGGGGCAACACTTCAAGCTGAGAGGATAACATATTAAAATAGCCTCCACTTTCATAAATTCAATCTTGTCAGTATCTGTGAACACTGCATTCTGAAAATCACATCATAAATAAAAAGTTAACAGTTTGCCACCTCTTCTTTAAATTCGGCCATACACCACAAAAAAAATTATGAAGTTACATCTCTCCAAGATGTGCCCAGTCTCCAGGACCAAGGGAGCCCTTGTAGATCAAAGAGGAGTTCCAGAGTCCCAGGGGTTTGGGCAGTCTTTTCTAGCAGCCTCAAGAAGCCTCCATATCTTATAATTCCCCCAGCTCTGCCCTTGAAATGAAACCTAGAGGCTGACAGGAACACACAGTCAGATGCAAAGTGAAAATGTATATAATAACCATTCCTGTGTGTTGCTAGTGCTCAGGTGCAAACCCAGTCTCTTCCGTCCTCTTTCAGCTGTCCTTGTTGAGTTAGTGGTGACTCAAGGACTCAAGGAGGGGATGAGGTGCTCAGTGCACCTGGATACTCAATGAAGAAGCTGCAACATGATATGCGTTAGCTAGTGTTCTCTAGAGGACCCAGACTGATAGAAAATATATGTACAATTATGCAACAGGATTTATTAGGTAGGCTGACAGGACCACAGGCAAGACAGTCTCTAATGGCCATCTGTGCCCTAGAAACCAGAGGGTCCAGTAGCTGCTAAGTCCAAGAAGATAGAAGCCAAGAATAAGAGGGATTGAGGATGCAGTTCCATGAAAGTCTAAAGGCCTGGAAGCTCACTGGAGAGTCACCAGTACAAGTCAGCATGAGAAGGTTAAAAAAAACTGGAAATCTAGAGACCAATGTCCAAAGCCAATAGTAGTGAAGGATACACTGCTCAAGAAGAATGGAACTCTTCAAGACAGGAACACTTCCTTCCTTTCCGTTATTCCATCCAGGCTATAAACTGTTTGGCTGGTGCCACCCACAATGGGGTGACTCCTTCCCCTCAGTTTTCTAGCCTACATGTTCGTCATCCACAGACACCCAGAACTGAGCTTTACTGACCTGCTAGGCTGTGCTTACTCCAATCAAACTGCTGCACCACAATAATGTTCACATTATGCTAGTTTTCTAGCAGTATAAAATATTCCAGACTTAATCAAGAGAAGTTTACTTGAGCTCACCATTTTGGAAGTTTTCATCCATAATCACTGGCATGATTACTTTTAGGTCCATGGCAAGGCAGCACATCATGGCAGGAGTACATGGTGGAAAAAAACCACTAAACTTATTGTCGAGGACCAAAAAGAGGAATGGATGTGGTTCTATGATCTCCTTCCTGCGTATACTCCCAAAAACTTAAAGCCCAGTTTTCTAGAGGTTCCACCACCACCCAAAAACACCAAAACTGGGAAGCAAGCCCTTACCATATGGACCACTGGGTGACCATAACAAAGGCAGATTACATTTATTCATTCCCTCAGCATTGACTTACCAAAGTCCTCCCATGCCAGGAAACATCACATACAGTATAAGGACTTTTAAGTAGCATGGAAATCCAAGCCATCTTTGAGGCTCCCCTTGGGAAATTCATGGTAAGAACATCATGGACCTAGCCAGCCTCCCTTTGTCCCCCAAAGATGTCTGCCTCTTTGTTCCTCTCCTCTCTGCAGTGACACACCTTAGTCTCCCTACCCCTGAAATCTGCTCAGAAAAGGACTCACATGTGGTGACACTATGTCAATATTTTTTTTTTGAGACAGGGTCTCGCTTTGTAGTTCAGGCTGGCTCTGAGCTCACTATGTAGCCTAGGCAAGCTTCGAACTCAGCAATCCTCCAGTCTCTGCCTCCCGAGTGCTGGGATTACAGGCGTGAGCCACCACGCCCAGCTTAGTTAATATTTATTGAATGAATGATTACAGGAAGTTTATTGAAAATAGGGTCCCTTCATGATTCTACAGCCTCCTACCACTTTTCTACCTGGACATATACCAACAGACTTCAGCTAAGCAGTGCATCAGAATGGGGCCCCCACTTCCTTCCTTTCCATCACACCTTGTATTGCTCCATTTTTCTTTGTATGAGTAGAGAGAGTCCACAGGAAGGAAAGATGATGGCTGGTGGGTGCTGAGAAACTACTGTGGCCCTTTTCAGAAACCATGTACAATACTGTTTGATTTAAGAGGCCAAAGAGATCCTGTCCCCAATCAGTCTCTGGTTTTTGGTTTTTTTTGTTTTTCTTTTTTTTTTTGATCCTTTGCAGGGGGTGGAGCTGCTTCAAGACACAGCAGGGTCTCAAATACTGTTATCATGTTCCCCTTGATGGTATTTCAGGTTATCCATCCTAGAAGACACCAGAGCTACTGCTATTGCAGCTGAGCCCTGGCCCAAACCCCGGAGCAGGTCACATAGACAGCATTCAGACCAGACCCTGTAGCTGCTCAGTGAGTACCCCCTGCCAGAGTCACCAATGCAAGGCAGATTCACACCCTAAGAGATGTCCTTACTTTCCTGTTTACTGTAGCAGTGTTTACAATACCCAACAAGTTCATTCATACATGAACAAATAGAGATGGACAGATATAATGGAATACTATTTGGCCTTTTAAAAGAGAGAATCCAACCATTTGCAACAATATGAACACATGGGGGACATTATGCTGAATGAAGTAAGCCAGGCACAGAAAGACAAATACCACAAGAGCTCACTTATAAGCAAAACCTAAAAAAAGGTCAAACCCATAGAAACAGAGTAGAATGGTGGTTATGAGGCATTCCTAAATAGAGATGTCAGAGGTCACAGAACTGCAGTCATGAGTTTTGGATGCCAAATCTACAGCATGATGACCATAGTTAAGAATACTACAATGAATATTTGAAATTCTCCAAAAGAGTAAATCTTAAATATTTGGATATACCAATTAGCTTGACTATGAAAATCATTCAAAACGTATATGTACCTTAAAAATCACACTGTACACCTGAATATTTACACTTATTTGCCAGTTATATCCACAAAGCTCTGAAAAATAAAAAGACAATGGTCATTACAGTCTTTTGTTTGTTTCTTTTTGTTTTAGTAGCACTGGAGATTGAACCCAGGGTCTTTCCTCTGAGCTACATTCTCAGCCCTTTTACTTTTTATTTTGAGGGAAAGTCTCTCTAAGTCACTAAGTTACCCAGTTTCAGCTCAGACTTATGATCCCCTCGCCTCAGGCTCATAGAGTGGGGGGATTACACATGTGCACAGTCTCAAGCCAGCCCTTCTGCCTTCCTTTCTTTTCACTTCCCAAAAATACTGCCTAAGGCCAATTTGTAAGTGATCTGAGAACTCAGTGATACCATAATAACATAACTTTTTTATTCATATGTTTTATCTCTGCTTGATTCCACAAACTAAATTTGAAATATTATTGATAATATTTACCATTTACCTTGTAGAATCAAGCTGAGAGCAAAAAAGATGAATGTGAAAATCATACAACTAGCTATAGGGTCAAAACTCACACTCTGGCCTTCTGGCTCCAAGCATATGCTTTTTGTATAAATTGTACTTCAAATCAAGAAAACACAGTATTTTCACATTTGAGGCAGAAAAAGTCTGATCGGGGCATAGATATATTATGGTTAATATTCAAATTCTAGTACTGTGCCCACAACCCTCTCTCTGCTTTTGTTAGTTCTAAAAACATGAGCTTGCCATTCCTGAAGCTCTCTTACCTTTTTTGTGAGTAGTTACAAATTCAAATCAGATGCGAATTCTGGAATCCAGCTGTTGCTTCTCCAGCTCACAAAAATCCCCACACACCTCCCCCCCAGAGTGCCAAATTACCACCTCAGTCCTCTTCACTTAACCTCAGACTGGGTCACCCTCTAATCACGAAAAATTAATGACTAGCAGCATATTTTTCTTTTCCTCTTAATTAGAGTAATTCCACCCTGGCAGCAACTCTCAGACTGAAACTGTATGAATGACAAAGTTTTAATTCAGAGGAAAGGGACAAGCAATCAAAAGCAACTAGAGATCCTATTGCTAGTCACAAGTTCAGACCAGTGGCCGATTATCCATAACATTTAATAAGGCTTCAGTTTCAGGGCCCAGAGAAATAAATTCATGTGATCACAGGCTTTTGTAAACTTTTCAGAAGTTGAACCTTTAAACCACCGGTGGTTAAATTAATCTCTCTTTCCAAGCTAACTTTTCTTCCATTCTACTTCCCTATAAGAACGGGTAGCACTCCAGTGATTGCTGGCAACTGTAATCCTGATAAGGAACAGTTGGGGATTCAATGAGTTTGAATTTAGAAAACTGGATATTTTGAGTTTGAAGTCACCCTGTGTGGGGCTGTTAGTAATGGCTGCCCTGGTACAGAAATAGCTTTCCTGAACATGCCCACTATGCAACAGGCTGCGGAATGCTTTGGTCCTTAAATGCTTCCCATAGGCCCACGTGCTAAGGTCTGGGTCTTCATCGTGCGGAGCTTTGGTAGATGCGGCTTAGTGGGGAGATTAGGCTCACACACTTGAAGGAGACGTTGGAACTTTAGCCTCTTCTTCTGTTCTCTTGTTTGCCATGAGGGTCTAAACAGAGGGGAGGAGATGATGGCAAATCCAGGTCTGGCTGAGCCAACTGCATTGCACCCCAGTCTCCTAGGTCCTGAGAGAGCACTTGACCCTTGGCAAACTAAGTTGAGACCAAAGCAAGCCTTGAGCTAACGGGCACGCCATGGCCAGAGATTGTCCAGTCCTCCCCAATGTTGGGCCCCTCCTCTGACAACCGTAGATCAATCCCCAATAGCCACCGCAAACCCCTCCCACCGCATGTGCTATATAAGGCCCTATACTGCATTCATTAAACGGAAGCATTCCAGAAACCTCCCCAGAGTCTGGTGTGTTTGTGTGTGTGTGTGTGTGACTCTGCGCCTCACCCTCCTGTGTACAGTTCCATAACAACACCATGACATAAAAGAAATCAAACCACATGGGTTTCCCATATCAGGCAAAGTACTTAACTTCTTGGAGCCTCAATGTCCCTTCTTTAAAATAAGGATAATACCACATCTATCTCAAAGATTGATGTGACATATTGAAATACATTTATTATTATTAAGGAGTAATATTAATCATGTTGCCTCGAGCACAGTGTTACCTGCTTAACATACATCGTCATAATTATTCTCAGATTTAGAGAAATTAGGTAATTTATTGAAGGTCACACAGCTGACAAACTGAGGAGCCAAGAGATGAATATGGGCAAAGTTTTAACCACTATGCAGCATGCAAACTCAATCTAGATGCTCAATATCATCATTAAAGTGAAATGGAGCAACCCAAGACCAGGTACTTCCTAGAGATTGATCGAAATCAAAGTCAGGTAAGAGGATGAACAGACAGACAAACAGAAAGTCTAGATTGCAGAGAAACACTAGTAAAGATAGCCCCCACATCCAAACACAGTTCTAGGCATATTATATGTGTGTGTGTGTGTGTGTGTGTAAAATCAGAATCATTTTATATTTATTAAACCAAAAAAGTTTGAAAACAAATAATACTCAATGCTGGCAATATTTTGTCAACCTGATACTTATACAAGTCAAATAAGTAAATTGCTATACTCTGCTGGAAAACACTTTAACAATATATACAAAGACCTCTAAAAATATTCACATATATGGAATCATTATCATTTCATCCTATGATTAACCCTCTACCTTTCCCCCTCTCAAAGCAGACTGTTAAATGGCATTACCTTCCCTATGCCTCACCCAGTGTATATCACAGAATAAGTGGTTTAAAAAAAAACTATCCCAGCACTTGGGAGGCAGAGGCAGGAGGATTGCTGAGTTCAAGGCTTGCCTGGGCTCCACAGTGATCTCAGGGCCAGCCTGAACTACAAAGTGAGATTCTCTCTCAAAACAAAACAAAACGAAACAAAAACTATACTCATAGGGCTCAAGTGCATAATCCAAGAAAATAGGGGAGGGAGAATATTCATAAGCCTCAAGGCATTGAGTTACAATTGATGAGACTCCCTAAATCTCATCTGACATTACCTACAGTAAGATGTTCTGTGAGTCCGTAGAGGGTAGAATAACAAGAGAAAACGTGCTTAACCACAGACATTAAGGATTTGAGTTAACCATGACTTAAGAGACCACTCTGAAAAGAACATGAGACACTGGAGCCCAGAGGCAGGTTCCAAAAAAGATGGAATAATGTTTTTAAGAAAAGAAGAAGAAAACTATAAAAATGGACTCACTTTCTGTTGGATAAGCAATACCCTCCTGCCTAGCAAATTCTATGTAAATAAACTTAACAGAGAACAACTCTGAAATAAATTGACCTTCTAACAGATAAACAGAAGCTTTGAGGAATTACCTTACTATTTTAGATGATCTTGGAGAGTTTGTGAGAGAGTGGTTCTGATCTACCCACACTGATCAATGAGTGGGTGCTGATAGCTGACCATCCAGCTACGACCTGACCTTGGTGGTTATCCTGACTTGATGCACAGGACCCAAGGAGGAAAAATGAATGTTCCCCATGAGACTGGAGCCCTATTTGAGGGAGTTAAGGATTTCTGCTTCCTTGGTGTCCTCCTCACTCTTGGGAGCTTCCACACAGGATCCAGGACAGCAAAATACCCAGGCCAACCCCCTCACATATCAGTCAAGTAATTCAGTGTGCAGAAAAGACCAGTTGGTCCCAAAGCTCCTTACGTCCTTTCTCCAATAGAGTCATTAGTAGTCTTTAAGCAATGATTGGGAGAATTCAGATGGTAAGATAAGCTCCACTTCAGGAATTCTCAGGTGACTCTTCTAAGGTTAAATCTTTCTGTACAGTTGAAAATAGCTGCTCAACAAGTGCCTTTTCTCCAAGTAAATACCTTTTTCCAGGCATGTAGGCATAGGAATCTTTTAACACAGGACAAGACCAATTTCTATGGATTGGATATGGTTTGAATATGTACCATGTGTTGGACATTTAGTCCTTGGTGTGGCAATATTGGGGAGTGAATAATGGAAAGTGTTTAGTTCACTGGAGGCTCTACCCTAAGAAGACATTAAGGTAGTTTTCATAGGACCCCAATTAGTTCCCCCAAGAGTCACTTGCTATAAATGAGTAAGTCTGACCCTTGAATCTTTCTCTAGCTTTCTGCTTTGGCATGTGACTGCTTTTACAGGTGCTCCTAACACTGTGATGATGGTGTCTATCATGAGGCCTTCACCAGAGGCCAAACTAATGGAACTGCCTGACCTTCCAGTCTCCAAAAGAATGAACCAAATAACTTTTCTTTATTAGTTACTGAGCCTCAGGGGTTTTTTTGTTTGTTTGTTTCATTTTTTTGAGACAGGGTCTCACTTTGTAGTTCAGGCTGGCCCTGAGCTCCCTATGTAGCCCAGGCAAGCCTCGAACTCAGCAATCTTTCTGCCTCCGCCTCCTGAGTGCTGGGATGACAGGTGTGAGCCAACATGCCCAACACTGTGGTATGTGCTATTGATTGCTGGTGTGCGTGAGTCACCATGCCCAGCATTGTATGTGGTTACCAGGATCGAACTCAGGACCTTGCGCTTGCAAGGCAGGCACCAGAACCACTGAGCTAAATCTCCAGCCCCCGAGCCTCAGGTATTTTGTTGCAGCAGTGGAAAATGAACTAATACAACTGTTTTCTTCCCATGAGAGCTATGATTCAAATCATCAAGGAGATGCAATAAACTGACCTCCAAATGCAAACTTCATTGAGATCATCCCTCCTTTCCCCTTTCTCCCCTCAAGCATGCATCAGCCAAGAGGTTATGCATGTACTTCATGAGTTCTTTGTGTACTGGACATGAATATCCACCTCCCTCCCTTAACTCCAAAGCCCTTAAGAAAAGAGGTCACATTCATCATACTAATTCACCCAACACCTATACCCTACATAGTACCTGGGGCATAACAGACTCATCATAAGTAGTGTTAAATTAATTAAATTAAATAATTCATTCATTCATTAACCAGTAAAGATTCTTCCAAAAGAAGCTGTTGATGTTTGAGTAGTACAGTGTGCTAACATAATGTCAGACCTGTGGCAACAGCAGAGTACAGAAATGAAAAAAGAAAGTTAGGTCAGAAAAAAGAAAGAAAAAGAATAAGAGGAACAACAAAAATAAAAGCTAAAAACATTACCCAAAAGGCCCTTCACAGCGTGAATCTGTTGAGATCTGTAGATGGTATGGGCAGTAGTACGCAGATTGTACCTGATTAATGACAGGGAGACAGCCCTCATCCTTTGTTTAGGTTCTGAACATAACGCCTGAGTTGAGCTCAATGAACTCCCACAGGCTTGAGCTCTTCAAGAGTCCAGAATCTTGCAGGTGGAACTGATTCCACCAATTCATCAATGGCTATGGTCAACAGGATTCCCTCACTTTTCCAGTGAGTGTTTTTTTGACGTGGTGGACTGGGAAGAGGAACACACTGAAGGCCCCTGTCTAAGTTCCAGCACAGCTGCTGCACTTTCTCATGTCCACAGACAAGGAAGTGGAGTCTCTGGAGGCTCTTCCCCAGGGACCAGGTATATCTGGTCAGAGAAATAGGTGGGGTTTCTGCAGGATTTTCCTTGTGTGGTGGTCACACAAGAGTACTATTTAATGGCACCCTAGTTCCATTTCCAAGGTTCCTTTTGCATCAGCCGCTGCACTTACCAGGGCCAAAGTGCTGTTTAATGCCAGCTGGGGCCCTTCTTCCCATGGCTCCTTGTACACCAACCGCTGTGCTTACCCAATCTGGCCCACAAGGAAATGGAGATTCCCTGCCCTTCTGGTCTTGCCCCGTCACAGGAATGCTCCAGGCCTGAGTACTGTTTAATGGCGCCCATGGCCCTTCTTCCCATGGTTCCGTGTACATCAACCACACCAACCAAGCACAGTGCTCATCCTGTGGGACTCAGTCCTCCGGGCTTCATGCTACACAGGCAAATGATTGAGCATGCCCATGATCTGACATCATTATATATCCACAGTACTACCGGACACACGTGATTTCTATTTACACTTAGCCTGTGGCTAATGCAAAAATAGGCTGCAATTAGAATGGTCTGACTTGTACCCAGAACCACAATAAGAAATCCCAGGTAACATAGTTTCCTAAAGTAGTTGCTGAAATCTAATAATAAGGGCAGAATTTCAGGGAGATGTACATAGGGGTCCACAAATTTGGGAAAGCCTAGATTCTGCCAAGATCTCCATCTGGACAAGCAGATGACCATGAGCAACTCACTCTCCAATGGAGAAGCCTAATGTGGTAGCAGATCATATCTTCCACTGAGACTTCCATCTTCTAAGGTTGAGGTTATACAGTATAATTTAAACAATACGTATCTAAGTGTTCATTATTACTTAATAAGAAAAAGCACCAATGGACTACTAAAAGGGTTAGAAAACAAACTTGGTCAAATTTGCTGGTTTCCTGGGTTACAGGCCTGTCCAGAGCAGTAGTTCAGGAACAGTAAGAAAAGGCACCCAGAATTCTGTTTACATCCTACCTTGTGACTGTATTCCCACAAGCTTTGCCTTCATCCCCGTGTGGCTTAATCTGCAGAACTGCTCTCTGCAAAACCACAGCGTAACCTTGTCTTAGTCACTCTCATTGTCAGAACACAATACCTGACACCCACAACTTAAGGAGGAGAAATTTATGTTTGCTCACATTTGCAGACCATGATTGGCTGGCTCCAAAGCAGAAGCAACATAGCAGAGAGGCCCGGACAGAGGACAGCTACTCAGCTAATGGCAGTCAGGAAGCAGAGTGAAGAAGTAGCTGAAGAGAGAAACATACCTTCCAGGCCACACCCCCAGTGCCTGCTTCTGACCATGCTCCACCTCCTAACCCCATGTTCAGCTCTGAACACATCCATGGATTAATCCACCACGGATGAGTACAGCATATAATCCAATCACCTTCCAAATACCCAACTTTTGAACAAATGAATTTATCTGGGGGACAGTCTACAAGAAAATTTAAACCATGACAAATCTGGAAATCAAAGGACTAGTTTCAGTGAATTAATCTAAGACAACTTGTAAATCACAACTCATGTCTCTAAATCCTAATACTGGTTTTATACTGAGCAGTGATACTTTCCCCAACACAGTACATATTAAACCAGCCAAACATGCATATGCTGTCTAATTGGATAGCCGGTTAGAGTACAGTAAAAACTATAACCCCAATATGAAAATCACTCCAAATAAATATTAAATCACCTTAAGGTTGGACTCATAGACTATTAAAACTCAATAGGTTTCATTAATTTCCTGTGTTATCTATGTTTATGTAAAACAACATAAATTCTTTTAGGTGATAATCTGATTTAAATCCCACTCTTGGTTATCAATTTCAGACAAATGAAGGAAGATAACTAAATAACTTCAAGCCTCAAACATTTTTGGCAACTTTGGGCTAATGGAAGACATCATATTGATTCTATTTTGTCTTCCTCCAAACTCTGAGTTTGAAGGGAGGTTTCGAATGATAAACTAAAAATGCCACAAACTCCAAGCACCACAACTCAGTGGAATCTTGGCCAAAGAGTTTTAAAACAGTAATGTCAGACTCGTTAAAGAATTTAAGGATTTGTTTCCTTTTCTTTTGCTTTAACATGGCATTGGTATGCAACATCCCTTAAGTGAAGCTAACCAACTGCAAATAATTAGAAGGCATTTTACAAATCCAACAACTAGCAGTGACCTCTAAATTTAACACATTAATATATATCTGGGTCTTCTTAGCCAAATATTTGTGAAATATTGAGAGAGAAAGACAGAGACAAAGATAATAAATAAAAATAAGGAGAGCAAGTGAGGCATCACAAAGAAATTTTGCATTCCCTTTCCCCCCAGACCTCAATACAAAACACTTTTAGCAAAGTAACATTTTATTGTTACCTGCAACTTTCACCCTAAATTCTCAGGTGGAATGCACCATTTTCCAAAATTAATTCCTAAGTAACCTCCAATAAAGCAGCATAAGGCTGGTTTTTTTCTATCCCCCTATAAAATCCCACATCGAGTCTTAGATTTTAGTATACTAATATGAGACTATACAAAGAGGCATCTTGTTCTGGATAGCAAGTTATTCTAAAACAGTGGGTTGGACAACCACTAAATTCCTTTGTACGTGATTTTGTGGATCACAAACTGGGGGTGCCATTGCTGCAGCTCTCTGGGAATTAACAGCTAAAGCCACAATCACCTGAAGGCCCGATGGGGCTGGGTATCCAAGATGGCACACTCAGTGGCTGGCACTTGATATGGGCTTTTGCTCTTCAGCTCAGATGGGCCAAATGGCTGCAGCAGGCACCACATATGGCATGTCTGTGGAGTCTGGACTTCTCACTGTGTGGCAGCTCAATTCTGAGATAAAACATCCTGAGAGGAGGTTTTTCAAGAAACAAAAGCAACAGCCACGTGACCTCTTCTTATCTAACCTCAGAAGTCATGCAGTGTTGCTTCCGTTGCATTTTAATGGTCCCAAGAGGGTCACTGAAGCCACTCTGAAAATTCAAGAGGGCAGAAATTGCTGTCTCTCAGCTTGAAGAGCATCATGTTGTCTGTGGCAAGTTGTAAAATTTGCCACGGTGCCATCAGAAATTCCCCAACACTGAGGATAGGTAACCAAGTGGTCAGACAATCCCACCCTCTCCTATAGATTTCATTTACTAAAATCACCCAGAAGTGCTGCTTCAGTTCCACCATGGCATATTGATAGCTAGAATGGCTTTTTAAGATTGGTACCCTCTTCACTCTGGAGCCATACAGTATCTCCATAGCCACAAAGGAAAGTCACCGCTTGTACTTTGCCTTAAGCAGGAATGATATTCAAAATATCTAGAAAATCATGTCACAGACCCTAAAATTAGACTGGATAGCAGCTACAAACATTCAGTACTCCATGGTTCTCTAATTGCTGTTGGTCATAAAGAAGGTGGTCTTCAATAACCTGTAAGTTGCTAAGGATCAAAGCCATTTTAAACTTCTTTTATTGTTTCCCTACTGCCAGTTAAAATAATCCCAGATCTGTTATATACTACCTGATCATCCTTGGACAAGTTACTGAATCTTTCTGCATATTGTGTTGCTTCGTCTATAAAATAGAATAATGGTAACCTTAATAGGGTTGTTATGAGGATTCACTGAGAGTACATGTAGATCCATATAGACACGGTTTAGTAGGGTTAAGATAAAAAAAATACAACAGATAGGCCTTAAAATGTATAATGCCTCAAACAGAATATTTCTTTTTCATATAATGAGAAATATGAAGCTGAATGAACTCTTGCTTCATATGATAATTTGAATACTACATTAGTCTATTTTCTGTTGCTATAGCAAAATACCTGAATCTAGGTACTTGGGCTCACAGTTTTAGAGGCTCACAGACTAAAACCAGAAAACCTCACCTATTAGGCTGTGGTGAGAGTTTCCTTGTCTAACTCTTGATATGGCAGAGAAATAGAGAACCAACCACATGCATTTGGGGCCAAGCGTGCCAGATGGCCTCGCTGTACAACAACCCACTTTCTCAAGAACTAACTTTCTCTGTGAGACCAGTATTATGTATCAAAGACCTAATACCTCCCAGTAGACCATGCCTCCTAATAGTTCCACAACTTCAACATTGCTCCACTGGACAGCTAGCCTCCCACATAGGAGCCTTTGGGGCACACACTCAAACCGTATCCAAACCACAGCAAGTACCCAGATTCATGCTGTCTTGTGTCTCTGGGACCATGTCATCATCTGCATCCAACTCACAAAAGTAGAAAGTGGACAGAGAAATCAGAGGATGCTAATTCATTCATTTAAAGGCCTTGCCTGGTAGTGGCACATACCACTTTCCCTCACACTGTTAATAAAGAGGACTTGGTCAACTCTACTAAAAGATAGTCATGTAGTCATGCACCTGGTGATGAATGTTACTCTAGGGGAAGCAGGAAGTAGGTTCTGATAGATCACTTGCATTCTCTTCCCAAGTACTGAATAAATCCAAGGTATCATGGTTTTTCCTTTTGCTGAGTAGCCAGCAGACGTTCACTGGTTACTTGATTGATTCAGTGAAAAGGAGTAGGAAAAGAAAAAAGGAAAATTAATCAGCAGGGTAGAAATAAGAATAGAGATAAGTATTGAAAGAGTGTGAAAAGGTGGTACACACAGTGAAAAGTTTAGAGGGAGCAACATATGCCTGGTATAACAGGATTCTGATAAAGACCTTTTACCAGGAACCCTAAGTCTATGACAAACAAACTAAGTCTAAGACAACCACAACATTCAGACTGTTGGAGAGTCTCACTGTGCACGGCACATTCACAGAGCCACCAAAAATCCTCTCTTGCCTTAAACTCCAGGTTGTTTTAAGTATTCAGTCTACATTCATTTGAATTCTCAGCTTTGAGTGGGTTAAAGCCTGAAGAAAAAGCCTGCCACTCTGCATCCAAGGAGTGTGCTAAATTCTCATTGATGGTAATTAGCATCCAGCTTCTTTACTCTGCCCATACAGTATTTTCAAATCAATTGCTCAGCATTAGTGATTCTGTGGGGATTGATTTAATAGTCTAATATGAAGTCTCAGCCCTTCTGTACAGGTTAATTACATGTGGTCTTATACATTCTAATTTAAAATACTGCCTTTGCAATTATCATCAGCACTAAAACAGAGCACTAGTAATGAAGCTGGGCTTGAATTTTTTTCAGAAGTAATGAATTGAAAAACCAAAATGAGTTTAATTTCTTTGGCACTTACCATTTCAATCTCTCTTCACTCCCATGGAAAATATAAATCAGGGTCTCTTCCCCCTTTCCAACTTAGGAAAACAGGGAAGACTGCCTTAAAGAAAGCACAACCCATTAATTTTTGAAACAATCAAGATTTGACTGTATGGATTTTGACCAACCAGCAGGCTCCTTTCCCCTGCCTGAACCTCCTGGCTATGAATGTACTTAAGTGTGAATTTCTGTACTTGGCCAACAATAATATGCTGTTCAGTCTATGATAGGTACTGTTCTAATGCTTTGTAAATATTAATAGCCATAGTATCACTATATTAATTATCCAGATAGATATTAAAATTACTCCAAAATTCCCCACTTAAAACTATAAATATTTATTATCTCATAGTTTCCATGTGTCGGAAATTTGGGAGAGGCTCAGGTGGTATCTCTGGCTTAGGGTTTCTCACCAGAATGTAACCATTCTATTGACCCGGACCATAGTGCTCTGGACAACATGATCGATTTCACTCACACGGTTTTCAGCAGAACTCAGTCTCTTTACACATTCTCCCTACACGGCATCTACCTTGCTTCAAGCCAAGTGATCTAAGGAACAGGAGAGGAGAGGTGGGAGGGAAGAGAATGACATAAAGACAGAGAACAAAAGCGAAGCCACAGTATCTTTTATGACCTAATACTGGAAGATACCACAGTATGTTTTATGACCTAATACTGAAATACTGGGATATTAATACTTTTATGACCTAATTCACCACCCTTTATTTTATATTCTATCAGTCCCACCAAAAAACCCTGGTATAATTAAAGGACCAACTGCTCATGGAGATAAATTCTAACAGATAGATATTATTGCTCACCAGCCTGGCTGCCAAAAGTAGGTATTATCAATATTCTGGGTTAATACATAGATGGGCCATTAATACAAAGATAAGTGAAGTAACTTCCCCATGGTCACTGTTAATGATAGTGCCAAAATTTGAATCGACTGGTCATTCTGGCTCCAGTATCTTCCACTCCCACACATAAAAAAGTATATGTTCATTTAATTTAACACAGGATTCAAAAGTACCTAATAGGCCAGTCAAGAGCATTCTAAATGAAGATAGAATATCTTTGCTGATAGAATATCTTTGCTGAGAATAAAAGCTCTAAACTACTCATTAAAAGCTTTTTAAGGGCCGGAGGGTTAGCTCAGTGGTTCCAGCACCTGCCTCGCAAGCGTAAGGACCTGAGTTCGATCCCCGGTTACCACATATAATGCTGGGCGTGGTGGCTCACGCCTGTAATCCCAGCACTCGGGAGGCAGAGACAGGAGGATTGCTGAGTTCGCGGCGGCTTGCCTGGGCACCATAGTGAGCTCAGGGCCAGCCTGAA